>PYWC01000086.1:97136-134823 GCA_003182015.1 Tuber magnatum | reverse complement strand
GTAGAGGCCATAGGTAATGCCTGGCCAAGCAAGGGAGGAAAAGAAGTGGTCTAGCACCCCCCAGAGGGGGGGTGCGAGACCCGTAATTGTGGTGATAGTTCTCTGGTGTTGAGTCGTTCCCGATTAGGAAATCTTTTTCAATGACCAGAGTTGTAACGGAGACGGAGCGTGTCTACTCTGAGACCATGGAGAAACATGTTACGCTTGTGAGTCGCATGGTGGAAAAATTGTGGAAAGAAAAACTATGCATAAGCATAAACAAGTCCAGTTTCTACCAACAGGAAGTTGACTTCTCCAGATACAGGATCTCAGATGTGGGGATCTCTATGCCATCAAAGAAGGTGCACACAACTAGAAATTGGGCACCTCCGACATCTGTCGTTAGCGTTCTAAGCTTTGTGGGCTTTGATAACTTCTATCATTGGTTCATGTAGGGTTCCAGCAAGATAGTAAAACCTCTGACAGACCTAACTAAGAAGGGTGTCTGTTGGGAATAGACACCTACTTGTGAGCAGGTCTGCAATCATTTGAAGGAAGCATTCCCCTCCAAACCTACCCTAGCACATTTTGACCCTAATTGGCTAACTAGGCTGGAAACCGACACTAGTAACTTTGCATTAGGAGCTGTCCTCGAAGAGTTCTGTGAGGATGAGAGATGGCATGGAGTAGCCTATCATAGATGGAGGTTTCATCCAGCAGAGATTAATTCTGATATTCATAACAGGGAAATGACAGCGATCATAGTGGCATTCAAGAAATAGGTTCATCTACTATACCCGGTAATGGACCAATTAGTTATCTATACAGATCGTAAGAAATTCAATCAGTTTAATAGTACTAAGGTCCTAAACTGAAGGCAGTACCGCTAGGCTGAGTTCCTGCAACGGTTTGACTTCAAGGTGGTTTACCGAGAAGGGTGGTTGAATGAGAAGGCCAATCTTTTGTTAAGGTGTAGGAACTACAACCCTGAAGGGTGGAGTAATCTTCTGCCAAAGTGATTTTTGTGCTCCCAGCAATGGGTTGTGAAGCATGAATGGGACACCTGGTGACCACAGGTGTTGCAATTGTTGCTAGGTTTCCCACTACAGTCTTCGTTGTTGGACAAACTGCAGGTAGTGTTAAACCAGGACCAGGAATCCTTAAGAATTCTGAAGGCAACGACTGCCAGTAACAAGGAGGTTGACTGACATTTCACAATGGAAAAGGGCTTACTCCTGTACTAGAACAGGTGGTATTTCTCAGAGGGACAGAACCTGAACCAGACAATCATAGAGGTTGAACATGACTCCCATATCACGGAATAGTTTGGGACATACAAGACCATTGGTAGGGTTAGAGCTAACTTCTACTAGCCTGCGATAGACAAGCACATCACAGACTACATAGGAACCTGTGATGCATGCTGGAAGAACAAGTCAATCAAGCACAAGGGGTTTAGTCTGCTAGAACCTATTGACGTTCCTATGTGGCTCTGGACAGTGATCGGAAGTGACTTCATTATGGTGCTGCTCAAGTCAGCAGGGTACACCAAGATTTCGGTGATTGTAGACACATTCCTGCAAATCATACATTTTGTACTCCTAATAATCGAGGTACTGATCAAGGAGCTTGTCTTGATATTCCTGAAGGAAGTTTGGTACCTTTATGGACTCTCAGACTCAATCATCTTCAACTGAGATAGCCGATTCACATCCAAGTTCCCAATAAGTGTAATGCACTTGTTGCAAGCAAAACCTTAAGTTTTGACTGCATTCCACCCCTAGACCAATAGGCAAACTAAAAGGCTTAAGCAGAGAATAGAGTAGTACTTGTGTAGCTACTGTTCCTACTTCCAGGTTGATTGGCTTTCGCTACTGCCACTTGCGCAGTATGAGTACAATACCTGAACATCAGAATCCACTGGGTTGTCCCCATTTGAGATCAACTGCGAGTTTAAGGTGTGGACAGACATGTCAGGCATGATGTCTGAGGATCAGAGTATACACTCTAGCAGTAAGCATGTAGTTAAAGAGTAGGAAGGAACCTGGCAAGAGATTCGAGAAATATTCCAGCAGGCACAGAAAAGGCAATAGAAATCGCATGACCAGAAAAGGTTGCCATCACTGAACTGTATTACCCTAAAGGGTGTGGACTCTGGGCAGGCTAAGAAAGCAGACCACATAATGTTGAACTGGAAGAACATCTACGTCAAGCATCCAATGGAGAAGCTGGGCCACTAGATATTTAGCGCTTTTGTAGTCAAATGTTGGGTAGGTACCCAAGCGTACGAGGTCCAATTACCGGCCAGATAGAGTATCCACCCAGTTTTCAATAACACCTTCCTGGAGCCATATCATGACGATTCTGTGGTTGCTAGGATCAAGGATATCGCTACCCCAGAGCTCGTGTATTAGGATCCAAGTTACATTATCAAAACTTTAATGTACAGTCAATGGTATGGTGGAGCAATGAGAAGATTTCCCATATACTTCATCCAGTACCTGGTTTCATGGAAAGGCGACGGAGCTGAGGCAAACTCATGGGAGCCCGATGAGATGCAAGAAGGGACGGGCTTACAGGCCATTCTGGATGTCGGCGGAAGATATCCGTCGAAGCCCAGAGACTGTAGGGTCCGGGATGAATCAAGTCTTGGAAATAAGAGACAACATTGACCCTTTGGGATAGACGGTAGGGATGAGGGAAGTGATGTAATGACCCAGTATATATGAGGTATGGCAGACTGAACATACACTCATGCAGGCTGCCCTGGGGCAGACTGGTAGGAACAGGAGAGCAAGCAAGAGTTTGACCTACAGAAGCCCAATAGTTCAGGTTCTGTTATGAACAGTAAAACACACAAGATACTTAGGTGCTTGAGCATATACCCTTGAGAGATGTTGGCATACTGAAGAATTTGCTGAAAACAAGTTACCCAGCTCAACTGAGTAACTGGGCGAAGGGGAGAGAAGTTTATCTCCACTATAGGAATAGACAGGATGTCAGGGTAAAGTTACCCTGACCTCCGGAGTAGGTTACCCTACTCAGGGATCACAGTTACCCTACCATGGGACTTGGGTTACCATGTGTAGGAACTTGGGTTACCATGTGTAGGCACTTGGGTTACCATGTGTAGGAACCTAGGTTACCCATTCTCGCAATAGGAAGTCAGTCACGAATTTAGAGGAAAATAATCAGAATATTTGTCATGCAAAGCCATACAGAATACTAAAATCTACAGTTCAGGGAGATGCTATTGGGTGAGCTATGCAGCTCCGAAGTTGCTGTAAATTGCAAACAGTATGCCTACCATGCCCCTCCGGCCCAGCCTGGAGGCCCGGATACCATGGGCAAGCGGTTGGGTAGTTGCGCGCAGTCTTGCAAAAGGGAATCTGTGTAAACCTGGTTGCAACACTATATGCATCGTAGCCATTCAGTCAACTGTATTCTGTTTGCAGGATATATAACGGCGCATATGATGGAAGGTGGGGTACCGCCTCCAAGTTGTTTAGAGTAAAACAGACCAAACCTGAGAGAGCTAAGGTGGGTTAACTGTAGGGGTCCCAATGGTAGTCCTAGGTGGTACCAGGGTGACCGGGAGAGTTTTACTCTTATTAAACCTGACCATGTCCCCAATGTGGTAGGGTCTGTAAGAGAAGTGTAGAGGCACTAAAAGCATGATTCCTACTACACGTAAGGTGGATTCGAGATAGTGGTTGTAGGTAGTACCCATTGGAGCACTGCAGGACCACCATACTATGTGGAAGATATCGGAAGTCCATGAGTCGCAAATAGGAAATAGATAAACCACATACCACAGCCTCCGAGATCAAGTAGGAATAAAGATATATGGGAACAGTATCATAGATCGTCCAGTCTACCAGTTGTCTTGACTGTTAGCCACTATGAAGTTACCAATATAAAGAAGGTTTCACTCTAGCACCCAAATTGGAGATGTGCTGCAGAAACGATAACTGTATGAGATGAATGCTAGCAAAAGGTCTGTCGATACATCTATGCCTGAAAGGTGTACAAGAAGATATGTCGATGTCACGATCTGGATAGAGGAGCGCTAGCCAGGTGATGGCAGTGAGGAAAAAGGTTTCACATATGATGTCATTTAGACATCATATAGTTAAGTTATTCTTTCATGCACAGGACCTTGTTAGCAGGTCATGGGGCCTGTTTATGTTGATTGCATTTCACACATGATGTACGGTTGACGTCATGGGGAGAGTCTAGGCTGGCCGGTAAGGCTTACCGGCAAGGCCGACTTGTTTATGTTTCGCAGGTGACCTCATTGGTCGGTCATGTGGCTGGTTTATTTAGATTGCATTTGCTTTATGTTTTCGCACATGACGTCACTTAGAGGTCATGGGATGTTTTATATTTACGCACATGACTTATTAGATTCAGGTGATAGATTTCACACCTGACCTCACTTGAGGATGAGGGCAGGGTTAGGGTTGCGGGAAGAGGCCTATATAAAGGCCGGGTTTTCACAGATGGGTTAGCTCTTCACGCAACCATGTACTGTTATTTCCAATCCACTACTTTACCATCTTTACAATATGAAAACCTTTACGCTCCAATCTCATCCCCTAGACGGATCCGCTTTAGAGTCAATAACCTATCCGCTGGGTGGATTATATTAACCAACTCAAAGACTCATACATGCGGTGCTGGTGAGAAACCGATTCTTACGTGAGAATACTAAGATCGGGCCTAGAGACTCGAGGAGCTCTAGGACACAGTGCAGCGCAGTTGGAAAGAACCAACCAAGGTCATCACCTGTCGCGAGTAACACAAGTAGTGGGAAACCGTAACATTTGATTGCATCTCCTGTGACACCTAATGACAGCAGAATGGCAACACCAGAGAACTCGGAGTTCACCGAATACAAGGAAGCAGATATCGATCTCACAGACGATACTCTCGACCTAGGACGAGTACAAAACGCCTTAGGCGAAGCAGCAAGCCAACCCTCACAAGCAGCAAGTCTGGTTACACTAGAACAAACTTCACCCCCAGATGGTTCTCCCAACGGAACACCACGACCAAGGAGGATGGCCACAGGGCCAACACCAGCACTCCCGACCAGGCCTACGGCGCAGGCCCTAATGATGACAGAGGCCCAGATGACAAGATTCCTGGGGGCAAGCGATACCCACCCGAAGTCAAGACCATAAGTGATGAAACCGGACCTCTATGAGGGAGACCGTAAAAAACTGAGACCGTTTCTAAGCCAGTTGAAGCAGTACTTCAAGGTCAAGGGGTATGGAGTCGGAAAAGACACAACTAAGGTGGACTATGCCAAGTCCCTCTTAAGAGAAGTAGCAGGGCAATGGATAATGCCCTACATGTAAGGAAAACGAGACCAGATATGGGCCTTGTGGAAGGAGTTTAAAGAAATCCTCCATACCCACTTTGGGGACAGAAAGGCCGCGAAAATGGCGAGGCTCAAACTGGAGAAGATGAGACAAGGAAAGGACAACTTTTCCAACTAATGGCACAAGTTCCGCATGATATCCAGCGAAGCGGAATATGACGACAACACGGAGTACCGCCATCTCCTGGGCAGTACTAACGAAAGGTGGCAAGAGGCCTGGATAAGCTCGGACCAGAGCGATCGAATGGCAGCAGGCTTCGCAGTATGGGCCATTGATAAAGAAGACAAAATCAATCAGGTTAGACACGCTCAAAACAAGACCAAGGGGATAGAGTACCCGACCCCACCGCGCAACAACAATGGGACCTACCGACTGGACAACACACCAAGACCACCACCAGCAGGAGACCCGATGGACTTGGATGCGGGAGGAAGAAGGAACAGGCGATTCCAATGGTTGTTCGACCAGGAATACCAGAAAAGAAGAAAAGAGAATGTATGCCTCCGAGGCTGACTTCAAGGGCACTTCATCAAGGATTGTCGATGAAAGGAGATCAGACTCCAAGATATAGAAGCCACGGAGAGGATGGAAGGGCGAGAGACTTTAAAAAAATAAAGTCCACAGCAAAGAGTGGTCTGTGGGACAAGGAAAGAGGCAAACCCACTGGCATCGCACATATATCAACCAGGAAAAACAAGACATTCCCATCAACGAAAAAAGGCAATAAGGCAACAATCAACAACACAAATGGTTACCAGAACGACAACGAACATCTTATGATTAAGAGAAAACTATGTACAACAGACAACAAGACAGAAACGAACGCGATGCTCAATTGAGGAGCAACCGAGGACCTCATCGAGAGAAACTTCTGTGAAACCCACGGATTACCCCTGAAAAAGTTAAAGAAACCAAGTGACGTATATGTGGTCAACGGGGAAAAAAGCAAAGCAGGACCTATCACCCATACAGCACAGGCGGTAATGGAGATCGGGTCACATCACGAAGCCATGACGTTTCAAGTAGCGCACTTCCAGAAACACAGTGCCATAGTAGAAACATTCTGGCTAAAGCGACACAATCCAAATATCGACTGGGAAAAAGGCCAAATCAACTTCAACAGCGAACTATGCACGCAGTTGTGCCTGGAAACTTCGCCAACAATTGAAACGATCCCTGAAGAACAAGCAAGCGGAGAGAACCTGCGGACACAGATCCTCCATATGAACACCAAACACGAAGAAGCGATCCTCTGCGATGAAGGCATAAGGGTACAAGTGTTACACTCAAATGCCAAAAAACCAATACGAGGACCTGCGAAGGTAGCAGGTCACGACCTGTACAGCACAAAAGACACAATGGTCCGTGCAAGAGGACAAAAGATGATACCAATAGGAATTGCAGTAGGACTACCTGACGGCACCTATGCAAGAATCGCTCCATGCAGTGGTATGGCCACCCAACAGGGGATTATGACAGGTACGGGAGTGATCGATGCGGATGATAGTGGTGAGGTACACGTCCTACTAATAAGCCTGCAGAATGAGGACTATAGGTTCCAAAAAGGTGATCGCATAGCCCACACGATTATCGAAAATATTGATACCAGGGAGCTCCGCGAAGTCCGAGACCTGGACAGGACCAAAAGAGGAGAGGAAGGATTCGACAGCACCGGACGAGGAACCCCGAAGAACAACACCCCCACCGAAATGACAGAAGAGAAACCCCCTAAGCATATCTTTCATATCGGCGAAGGCCTTCTGTCAACTCTACCGGAGAGGGGAACAGACCGGAATCCTCAGATGGGATGAGGAAGAAGATGGACCAACAATCACAGAAGCGTCAACAATTAGCACGCGACTAGTGGTAAAGGAAGAAGCCAGGAAGAAGAAATTAACTCTGAGGCAACTGGTCCCGAAAGGATATCACGACTATCTTGGAATATTCGAAGAAAACAAAAGGACGGATCTTCTCACACAAAAGAGTGAAGATCATCAGCTTAATTTAGAGGAAGGAAAGGCGGCGCCGTTCATGAAACTCTACCCATTGAGGGAAGAAGAATTACAGGCACTGCGAGAATACCTCTAACAGAACCTGGCCAGGCAATGGATCAGACCATCGTCCTCCTTGGCTGGGGCACCCATCCTATTTGTTAAGAAGAAAGAGGCAAAACTGAGACTTTGCGTGGACTTCCGGGGACTGAATGCGGTATGACAAAAGGACAGGTACCCTCTACCATTTCTCGACAAGGCGCTGGACCGACTAGGTTGGGCCAAGCACTATACCAAGTTGGATATCAAGGATGCTTATCACAACATAAGGATAGCTGAAGAAGATGAATGGAAAACGGCTTTCAAAACGCGATACAGACTATTCAAATATTTAGCCATGCCCTTTCCATTATCCAATGCACCAGCGACACTCCAACAATGGATCAAGTCCAAGTTGAGCAAATACTTGGACCTACATTGTATCGTCTACCTGGACGATAACCTGATCTATTCAGATAACATGGAGCAACACCACCAAGACAGACAGAATGTCTTACAGGCATTAAGAGAAGCCAAGGTCAAATTAAAACCTTCAAAATGCGACTTCCATAGGAACAAGGTCAAATACCTGGGATTTATTGTTAACCGGGAGGGAGTACGAACGAATCCAGTCAAAATGGCGGCTATCGACGACTGGCAAGCACCTAAGAGTATAAAGGGAGTGCAAAGCTTCGTGGGCTACTGTAACTTCTACCGGAGATTCATGGAAGGATTTAGCAGAGTAGCTAAACCCCTCGACGATATGAGAAAGAAAGGAGTCAAATGGGAATGGGGAGAAAAACAACAACAAGCATTCGACGATATGAGGAAACAACTTACTACGGCACCGATATTGCGACACTGCCACCCGACACTACCCATCATGATCGAGATGGATGCATCCAACTACGTGTGCTCCAGTATCCTCTCCCAGCAGAGCATGGACGGATTATGGAGGCCAGTCGCGTTTCAATCAAAAACAAGGTCAGAGGCAGAGCAAAACTATGACATTCACGACAAGAAACTCTTAGCCATTGTTCAAGCAGTTGAAGACTGGAGGAAGTACACACTAGGAAGTCAATATGTGATCCACATTGTTACGGACGACAAGAACCTACTGGCATTTACTACCACCAAGGAACTCAACGGACGACAAATCAGGTGGAGCAAGATATTAAGCCAATACCACCTTCAAATCGAATACCGATCAGGAAGAGAAGAAGGAAAGCCGGACGCATTGACTCGGACGACGGAGGACTTCCCCAACAGGGAAGAAACATGGTCGCAACGACAAAGAATACTTCTCCCTAAAGAAAAGTACTTCGGAAAACAAAAAGACAAAGATAGTGGATACGAATCCCTAAACGAAATAACCATAGCCACAAGCAATGACCACAGATATGAAGAATGGATAAAAAGAAAGACCACCAGTGACAAGGAAATCAACGAGATAAAGAAGGTCTTGAAAGAAGGCCTAAAACAAATGAAAGTTGCAGCCCTTGAGCTATACCGGGAAAAAGATGGATACCTATGGTACGACTACAAAATAAGACTCCCAGACAAAGAAGTCTTACAAACAGAAATGATAAGGCGAAATCACGACATCCCACCGATGGGACAAGGCGGAATGGCAAAAATGACCGCCTTAATGCAACGATCATACTACTGGCCCTCGATGCGCGATGATATTAAACGATATGTAAAGAATTGCGACACCTGTCAATGAACAAAAACAGTTAAACACACACCCTATGGGCTGCTTAAACTGCTCGAAACTCCTGGAAGACCATGGCAATTGATTGCTATGGATTTCATCACTGGACTACCCAAATCAAACGGTTATAATACCATATGGGTCGTTATCGACCGAGTTACAAAAATGGCTCACTTTATACCCTGCAGGACCAATATGACGACACCACAATTCTTCAACCTGTTTAAAGATCAGGTCTTTAGACTCCAGGGCCTACCAAAAGACATTACCTCCAACAGAGGATCCCTCTTCATGTCGGACGTATGGAAAGAAATCACACGACTACTAAGTATCAGCCGACACTTGAGCACGGCCTTCCACCCCCAAACGGACGGCCAGACTGGAAGAACAAACACAATATTAGAACAATATCTGCGAGCCTACGTCAACCATTAGCAGAACGATTGGACACAGTTCCTATCCACAGCAGAATTCACATACAACAACTGACGACAAGAAACAATAAAGACCACACCCTTCTTTGCGAACTACGGATATGACCCCTCATTCGATCCAGCACAATATCAATTACCGCGAAAGATAATGCAAGCCGACGTTATGATAAAGGTACACGACATATTGTGAGACGAAATGACTTTAGCACAAATGAGTCAAAAGGAAAAGAGCGCTAAGCACCGGAAACCAGACCCGAACCTTACAGTTGGCGACAAGGTGTGGTTGATACCACGCAACATCTAGATCACGAGACTCTTAAAGATGCTAGACTAGAAGAAACTTGGACCCTTCAGAATAATCGAACGGGTTGGATTGCGAGCATATAAACTCACCCGCTCCCCCTCAATGAAACAAACTCATCCAACATTCTACACCAGCCTCCTCAAACCGTACCAAGAAAACTCTTTTCCCTCACAAAAAAGACTTCCCCCTCTGCTTATTCACATAGATGGAGATGACAAATACTAACTAGAAGAAATAATCCAGTTTCGCTTGCACTACGGTAGACTCCAGTGCCGGGCTAAGTGGACTGGTTCTTCCCCAGAACATGATCAAGAATAGTATTCCGCCACGAACTTCCACAACACTAAAAATGTCGTCCTCCTCTTCCACCAATGCTACCTGCAAAAACCAGCAACAGACTGTCGAGAACGTGCCTGAAGAAGAAAGCTGGGTAGCAACTGAGGACAAGGAAGAATTCAAACAAAATGTGCCCCAGGTACAAAAAGAGGCAGAAGGACCGGCTGTTGCGCGTAATGACCACGCGAAAAGATCATGGATGGCATGCAGCCATGATGACTACATGATCCACAAGGATGCGAAGGATAGACACAGATGGTGGCTGAGAAAAACCACCCAAACCAGAAACTCGGACAGTGACCAGGAATGGGCGAATTCTAGGGACAAGCAAACATGGGAGGGAGACGAAACGGTGGCCCCAACACAGCCCAAACATCACAAAATCTACTGGCAGAACTGTATGCGCAGGTTCTGCCCCTATTACTGGCAGCAACAAAAACAAGCAGAGCAACAAGCTCCGAGGGTGGAGCCGAGAAAGAGGGGGGGGCACAAAGTCTCTTGTGAGCTCAAGGCCGTCCTCCGGGAGACAATTAGCACTCAGGACGACACAATAACGCAGCAAAGAAAGTAGAATGAGGAGCTGCAAATGACAGTCGACCGGCTAAGAAAGAGGGTCGATGGATTACGAGAAGTGAAAAGGATGGTAGAGGAACAGTGAGAAAAAACAGACCGGGAAAGGAGAAACAGAAGGGATGTGGAGGATTGGATCCTGGCGGAATACCAGAATGCGTTCTGGTACAAACAAGCCATGAGGGGTACGCCACAAGGGTTGAAGAAAGGAGAAGGGGAAGAGGATAAGGCATATCCTCAGGGACTGAGGATAAGGGAGATGGGAGCTAATGTCACAATCTGGATAGAGGAGTGCTAGCCAGGTAACAGCGGCGAGGAAAAAGGTTTCACATGAAATGTCATTTAGACGTCATACAGTTAAGTTATTCT
Source organism: Tuber magnatum (assembly GCA_003182015.1). Taxonomy (NCBI): domain Eukaryota; kingdom Fungi; phylum Ascomycota; class Pezizomycetes; order Pezizales; family Tuberaceae; genus Tuber; species Tuber magnatum. Next base: position 123,700 of record PYWC01000086.1, on the reverse strand, counting down.
TTCACGCACATGATCTCATTAGCACGTCATGGGGCCTGCTTATGTTGATTGCATTTCGCACATGACATACAGTTGACGTCATGGGGAGAGTCTAGGCTAGCCGGTAAGGCTTACCGGCAAGGCAGACTCATTTATGTTTCACGCGTGACCTCATTAGTCAGTCATGTGGCTGGTTTATTTATATTGCATTTTATTTATGTTTTCGCACATGACGTCACTTAGAGGTCATGGGATGTTTTATGTTTGTGCACATGACTTATTAGAGTCCAGTGATAGATTTCGCACCTGACCTCGCTTGAGGATCACGGCAGGGTTAGGGTTGCGGGAAGAGGCCTATATAAAGACCGGGTTTTCACAGATGGGTTAGCTCTTCACACAACAATCTACCGTTATTTCCTATCTACTACTTCACGATCTTTACAATATAAAAACCTTTACGCTCCAATCTCATGCACTAGACAGATCCGCTTTAGAGTCAAGAACCTATCCACTATGCGGATCATATTAACCAACTCCAAGACTGAAACTCTCGGTGCTGGTGTGAAACCAATTGTTCCGTGAGAATACTAAGATCGGGTCTAGAGACTCAAGGGGCCCTAGGACACAGTCCAGCGAAGTTCGCAAGAACCAACCAAGGTCGTTACCTGTCACGAGTAACACGAGTAGTGGGAAACCGTAACAGTCGCACCACCCTTACCAGAAACGTGTGTACTCGACCACTTTGAGTAAACTGATGTGGAAGTTTTTGGTATAAGATAAAACTACTTGAAATTCTATGCGAGAACTCTTCTACTCTAACAATCAATCCTCTCGTGACCTTAATTGAGTGTACTGTCAGGCTTAACAATATTAAGATTTACCATTTACTTTACTCTTACATTTGTGTGAACTTTTGGTGATAAGTTTGAAGTTGTTCAGTATGGTCACAACCTTAGGATCCATCTTCCTCGGAGTGTCCCTATTACACTATAATAACAAAGAGAAAGGATTAGCAAATCCCATGATGAGCTTGAATAAGAATGACCAACCAACAGAAAGTTTAACCACTATATCCATGGAAGAAATACAGGAGTTGGAGCTACCTAAACTTCCCAGCATAATTCTTGAATACCAGAAAGATATGGGAGAGTAGGTCAATTGTACTAAAAGTTTCAGTTCACTTCCTAAAAAGCCATTTCCACAATGCGTAAAGTAGACTAATAGTGTTCTAACTCTGGTATAACTACAGTAGGAACAGTACTGTAGCATCCAATCTTGGATTTAAGAAAACCAAATACACAAAGACAATTCTTAACAAGCAGTTCAAAAAGAAACTATTTTTATTATGAAGAAGAATAGACTTTGGAGAAAGGAAAAGGAGGAGAGTAAGAAGGCTGTTGCAATTAAGAGAACCAAAAAGAATACCTGAGTTGCTATAAACATGACAAAGACAGTGTTAAACTATGATAGTATCAATGCTTGTAAGACTGAAAAGTAATAAAAATAAAATGTACATGACATTCAGGCTCCTAGTATAATTGTTCCAGCTGAGTTACCAATTCAAATTTCTGATCCTAAGAAGAACCCAAGCATAAAGAATCTTGAATGACCAAGTACCTCTTTACCTATTACAGGCTCTGTTGCTACTAGAGGCACTATCTGGTAGTTTAATCAGTATACTTGATGAACAATTACAAGAGGTTAGAGAAGGAACTATAGAGGAGAGAATTTATAGAACTGGAAGGAAAGCTAGAGAAATAAATACCAGCGGTATTGATACAGGTGGCAGTTGTATGGGAGATTATGGTCAGGGGTTGAGTGGTAAATAAAATTCACATGATTCTTCATGCATGTCACTTGATTCAATTGTAAGGAATGATAATTATCTAGCTTTGAATTATTCTTTCAAGCTTTCAAGCAATAGGTACATGTAGCTAGTTAACAGAGTGTTGTATAGGCCTGTTGAAGACAAAAAAAAATGAGGATGGTACACTTGCTTTAGCATTACACTTGATTTCTCTAACTATAAGCAACAGTAAAACAGGAGAGGAACTAGCCCTTATTCTTCTGTGTTTTTCTTTTCTGTTTTTTTTTGAATACTGGTAGTATTAGTTAGGTTGTTGACCAAGAACATAGAGGAAAAATACTATAGAAGGGCTAGGCTGATTTAATAAGGTCTACTGTTCATATAAGGAGGAGGAGGATCCCCTCTATCTCTTTTTCTTTTCCTCATACAACCTGTTATCTTCTTCTCAGTATATGCCTCAAATACATATTCCTTTCTCTTTCTTTTTCTCTATCCTTTCCCCCCTCTCTCCCTCTCTCTTTCTCACTTCCTCTTAAACAGCTTCAAGTCTCCTGATATTCTCAAAATGTCCTGAACCCCAGAACTATTCCTAGAATACCCCTGAACACTGAAACACTATGAATACTCTAAAACCTGGGAAAAATCTTATAATACTACTGATTCTGACAACTAGCTATAAACATCTCTGAATCAGTTGATAGCACTATAGTAGTTCAGTACAGTATACCTTAAATCTTCTAGAGATCTTATCTGACCACAACATGTTTATCTTTTAGAGAAAGTTACAATTAGACAGTCCAGAATATTCTCGTTAAGGAATACCTGCTCTTATACTATCTGAACTCACTTTTTCTTTACCTTCTTCTATGCTCTATATTGTATACCAGAAAAATACTTTAAAAAACTACTTCTGTATTTCTAGTATACTAAATACTATATTAAACTAAGACATAAATACAATACAGGCTACTAGATAATATGAAATAGGATAGAATTTTGAGTAGACTGAAAAGGCTCATGAAAATCTTTAAAAATGAAAATAGAATCTTTATTTGATCACTATTAGATAGTTCATAGTATGTAATTAGTTCAAGTTATTGCTAGATATAACTATTTGAACATCTGAAGAATGCTTATCCCATGGCCTTCAGTCATGACTTCTTGTTCTTCATATTTATCTTCATGCTTTTATGGTAATTGGAATCTTTATTCAGAGATTTTTCTGATATGACATCAATAGTACCACATACCCCTGAGGCTGTATAGATAAAAGCTACTAATAAAAACGTAATTGAGGAGATGCTTGTACAATAACAAAAGGGAAAGAAAATAGATAATGGATATAAAAAGCAGGTTTGGCAGGAAATTCTAAGAGAAATCAATAAGGAAATGAGTGATGAAGGGAGAAGTGTGAAGCAGCTTAAGAATAGGGTCAATATAGTACGAATTCTATCTTATATTACTACTAATAAAGATTACTAAACTTTACCAAGCTGTAACGACCCAGCACACATGAGCTATGGCAGTCGGAACCTACACACATACAGGTAGCCTGGAGGCGAACTGGTAGGAACCGGCTGGCAAGTAAGTACTTGACCTACGGAGACCCAATGGCCTGGGCTCTGAGAATGAACAGAATTAGATGGCCAGGTACACAAGTACCTGGGTGCACCTGGGAGAGGTGTCAGCGTACTTAGGGACTTCTGAAGGGACAGTTGGTCAGCTATGCCGGGTAACTAGAGACAGGTCAGAAATGTCTATAGCCGGCGACGGGATAGATAGGGTAACAGGGAGAAGTTATCTTGTCCGCTGGACAAGGTTACCCTACCCTCAGGATCAGGTTACCCTGCCCAATGTCCTGAGTTACCCTTCCTTTCAATACGAAGTCTCGGGAGGAGTTCAGCAAAAATGACCAGAATGTTGGTGACACGAAAGGACGCATACGAGTGGAATCTGGGGTTCCGGGAGATGCTATTGGGCGACCTAGGAGGCTCCGAAGAAGGTGTAAATGGGAGACATTATTCCTATGATACCCCTCCGGCCGTGCCTTAAGGCCCGGACATCATGGGCGAACGGTTCCGTAGTTGTGTGCAGTCTAGCAAAGTGGGAGGTTTGGAGACTTGCTTGCAACACCATATACCTCGCTGCCATCCGGTCGACCGTAAGCTGTTCACAGGATATACAAGAGGGCATAGGGCGGAAGGTGGAGTACCTCCTCCAAGTTGTTCGGAGTAAAACGGAACAAACCTGGCAGAGCTAACTGGAGTTAACCGTACGGGTCCCGAAGGTAGTCCCGGGTGGTGCCGGGGCACCCGGGAGAGTTTTATGCCTACCAAGCCTGAAAGTGTCCCCAACGTCATAAACTCTGAAAGGGACGTGCAGTGACACAATAAGCATGATTCCTACCACAGGTAAGGTGGGTCCGAGGTAGTGGTCATGGGTAGCGCCCATTGGACCGCTTCCGGATCACCCTCCCCTGCTGACAGCACCAGAAGCCCGAGAGCCGTAAACAATAGATAGATAAAACGCTCACGGTAGCTTCCGGGGCCAAGTAGAGATCAATACAAATAGGAAAGATGTCATAGATAGTCTAGTTCATGCGGCGTCCTGACTGTTAGCCACTGGCAAGACGCCGATATACAGAAGTTTTCACTCCGGCGGGCAAAATGGAAATGCACCGCAGAAACCGTAACCGCATAAGGTGAACACCAACTGGAGTGTGTCCACACATGCATGCCCGAAGGGTATGCCAGGAGACGTGTCGGGCCGCCCTTACCGGAGAAGGGTGTGCTTGAATGGTTGAGATAAACAGATGGGTGAGTTTCTGGCATGAGATAAAACCACCTGAAAGTCTATGCGAGAACTCTCCTACTCCCACAATCAATCCTCTCGAGACCTTAATTGAGTGAAGCATCAGGCTTATCGATATTAAGTTTTACCATTTACTTTACTCTTACATTGGTGTGAACTTTTAGCGAAAAGTTTGAAGTTGTTTGATGCAGTCGCAATCTCAGGATCCATCTTCCTAGGGGTGCACCCATTACACAAGCTGATAGGAGGATTTAATAAATAATAGAAAAAGAAAAAGTACAAAGTCTTTAACCATTTGTTTAATTCTTCAAGATTTGGATAGTATGATACAAGTGAGCTTGTTACAGCTACTGAATGTATTTGGACTGATTACTTGAAGGTATGTATAAACCAGTTAGAGAAAAGTTTGAGAATAAAGTCTAATCTAATACTGTGTATAGTAATCAAAAAGCTGCTGAATTAAGACACCAAGTATTAGAGAATTATGATGTCTTAACTGATATATTTTCCAATATATCGGCTACTGGTACAGTAGCAGTTATACCAGCCTGCAGTCAGATTCCAATGGGTACAAGGCAGGGTAGTTCTAGTCAGAATAGTAAGCCAGTAATTCACAATTTTCTTAATAGCAATGTATATAGCTAACCTGATACAGCACTTAGCGATCATGAGTCAATTGCAGTACCAGACTTGTATGACGTTGAAATATTCTATTTGATTAACAACTATAATAAGCAAATCAATCCAGAATTACTTGATAGTTCACTGTCCCAGCCAGAAGCAGCTGCAAGGCAGATACTTACAGCCAAAACAGATATTGAGAACAATCCTACCCTGCCAATTATCACCCCTGACTCTACCATTAAATACTAGCCAGAATCTTCTTCTGCAATCCAGAGACAGCCCCTAAGGCCTACAAGTTAGAAGGGAAAATTGGAGTTGTCAGCAAAAAGACAAGAGGCACAAAAGTTGATTAACTTTGCTAGAAGCATAACCAACGAGCTCGGCATGTCGATTGCAGAAATCTGAGCTCCTAAGTGTGTCCATCAAGCAGTTACTGATAACTCAAGTTCCACACCAGTATCAATTTTAGTTATTCAGGCACTACATGATAAGATCAAGGAGTACTGAGCAGCTCTGGCAATTCTAAGAGAGATGTATAAGGATAGAGTTATTACAAAAGATATAGTAAGAGATACAATCAAGGTATTAGAGGAAAATCTCATTCAATGTATCACTTTTGAGATAATAACTGCACATTTACCAGTTGATTGGCTCCAGGATGTTATTAAGTTTAAACAGGAATGTACTTAATATTTGTATTACTAATTCTATATACAATAACTAGTAAATCAAATATCTTGTGAAAACCATCTACTTCTCATTAGTACTTGATGACTTGTCCATATTTCACTAGCAATCTTGTCCCTTATTGCTTCACCTTTTTCTTTACTTTGTCTGGCATTTAAAGTTGGCTGAGGAAGTACACTGGCCTCCACTTGTTGTTGGCACTTCTCTTTAAATGGTAGTGTCTTGTGGCTTCCAATTGGAATGCTATCAGTAGTGATAAAATTAGGCAACAAGCAAACCATATTAAATAGAGTAGCAGAAATCTGCTTATTATACTCTGTCGTATATTTTAAAATCTTGAACCTAGTGCTTAGAATACCCAAGGTTCACCCAACATAGTTTCATATAGATGCATGATATAAATTAAATAACTCCTTTCGATTTTGAGAACTATAGAATTCATAAATTATTACACAGCTAAACAAAACTACAAAATTCACAAATATGAGATGTATGCATGTACTTGATTACTAATAACTTGTTCCTTAAGTGAAAGTGAGTACCACAAGAGGGGGTTAGGTATTCAGGAGATATACTATAACCAGTATCTGCCAAATAGTACTTTCCTGCTGGTAGTTTAAATCTTTTAGTAGTCGAATCAGCTAATACTCATATATCATAAGCAGAGCCCTACTATCCAGAGAGGGTGAAGTGAATCATGCAATTTAAAGAACATGCAAGAAACATACCCTACATTGTAAATCTGTTTCAAGTATGATTGACCATGAATTCATTAGATAATACACTAATTGGGATTAAAGATCTGTCAATTGCTCCGATACAATATTTAAAGAATGGATAAATCTTAGAATTTGTTTAGATCTCTGATAGAACCAAGTCTGGATTAGTATTAGTAGTAGTTAGATGCTAGATGAAATATAGAACAAGTGAGTTGATTGTATTGAGTACATTTCAAAAGATGCAGGTAATTGTTTGCCCTAAATGTTGAAAATATTCTTGGATCATTTAATATGAGACACCAGTTATTATCATAAAGAGGAATATATCCCTTTGATATTCAATTATTATATATCATATATCTTTAAGATAGTTTGGTTCAAGCTTGGTTGATGTATAATTTTGAAAAGAGTTTTAAATGTCTCAATAGATATGTGTAAGGACTCTAAAATACATTGACCATTGTTAGATTGTAGTAATTTAGAGGTATAGTTTTGACTACTAAGAATTGAGATATACTTTGGTATAGGGGTTTTTGCCACTTGCTAGGCACATATTTCAGCTTATAAGATGGTAGGTATTGCAATAGTCTATAGTGCAAAAGTGCCAATTTGAATTGTTTCTAATATATTGAATGTATTGTCATCTATAATTGGAGAGAGATGCTTATTAAGTTAGGAGATAATATCGTATTTTTTAAAAAAGTGAGAAAAATGTTTTTAAAGAGTTTGTGGTGGATATAAAACTATTTTATAAATTAATCACATACAGAATAGAGGATTGCAAGTTTTAAATTCTATATATTTATATGTTCGTAGCAGATTAATTTTATAAAACATATTTTGGGAAACATGGATTCTAGAGGTGTTTGGCAAACCATTATTTGCGAAATGCATTTTCAATCAATAAACTTCTCAAGCCAAATAGCCTCTAAGTTGTCTGTACCACTTTTTCTTTGAATACTAGTATGACAAAAGGGTATATCAATTGATCTGAGGCACTAATAGACTTAAGTATAGAAATACTTTTATAGTACTCTAGTAATTGTATATAGATTTGATATTTTCTGCTTGCTATCAGTATTTGAGAAATGTTGCAAATACTAAGTTCCATTCCTGTCACAATCTGGCTAGAGGAGCGCTAGCCAGGTGACGGCGGCAAGGAAACAGGTTTCGCATATGACGTCACTTGGACGTCATACAGTTAAGTTATGATTCTTTCACGCATATGACCTCGTTAGCAGGTCATGGGGCTCGTTTATGTTTAAATTGGTTTTATGCACATGATCTCGTTAGCAGGTCATAGGGCTTGTTTGTGTTGATTGCATTTCGCACATGACCTACAGTTGACGTCATGGGAAGAGTCTAGGCTGGCCGGTAAGGCTTACCGGCAGGGCAGACTCATTTATGTTTCGTGCGTGACCTCGTTAATAGGTCATGTGGTTGGTTTATTTATATTGCGTTTGATTTATGTTTTCGCACATGACATCACTTAGAGGTCATGGGATGTTTTATGTTTGCACACATGACTTGTTAGAGTCAGGTGATGGATTTCGCAGCTAACCTCACTTGAGAATCAGGGCAGGGTTAGGGTTGTGGGAAGAGGCCTATATAAAGGCCGGATTTTCACAGATGGGTTAGCTCTTTACGCAACCATCTACTGTTATTTCCTATCTACTACTTTACGATTTTTACAATACAAAAACCTTTATGCTCCAATCTCATCTGCTAGTTGGATCCACTGTAGAGTCAAGAACCTATCCGCTACACAGATCATGTTAACCAATTCAAAGACCGATGCTCTCGGCACTGGTGAGAAACCCATTCTTGCGGGAGAATAGTAAGATAGGGCCTAGAGACTCGAGGAGCTCTAGGACACAGTGCAGCGCAGTTCAGAAGAACCAACCAAGGTCGTTACCTGTCGCGAGTAACATGAGTAGTGGGAAACCGTAACAATTCCATAGTCATCCAAATTCTATATATTGTTTTTGTATTTACTTTTCGCACTCTAAATAGCCTCAAAGTTATCAAAAAACTAGTTGATTTTCGCTAACTATATGCTGTGAATATGAATAGACTCAATTGACTTACTAAGAAGGGTTGAGATCTGTAGGTTTTACCTGTGGAAGTTGGAAACCTATTGCTTACTAAGAGGGACATTATTACTTGATGTCTAGAGAATGAGAATAGTCCTTTCCTACATATGGTTATGTAAGAAAGCATATCTATAGGCTTCCCACTCTATAATCCAGTTACACAAATCCTATTCTTGCTTTGGAAAAAGATACCAATAGCCGGTTTCCCTCCTATTTCACTTCGCTCATAGTCGGGAAAAGTAAGTGCAATGCAAAAGCAAGTGCAACACAATGCAACACAACAGAAAAGCAAGTGCAATGCAACACAAATGCTAGTGCAACGCAATGCAATACAATAATCTTTGTTAATTTTTCATTGAATTGATGTACATAATACAAGTTATGAAACATATATCTATATCTTCAGATGAGTTTATCTAGCCTCAATTCAAGCTTATAAAATCAGCATTTCTGGAAATAGAGTCATCTGAAATACAGGAAGAATTAGAATCTGATTCACAAGCAAGATCATCATCATGAGTCTCAGTAATACCAGCTCTTCCATCATTTGCTATTTGTATTCTACATCCCTCATCAACTGGTTGTCTTTGAGTATGTATTTCAACATCTATTTGTTGATTATCATCTTGTAATTGTACATCAATTACGTTGCTAGTATTCATAGCACCTGGATCGAATAAGAATAAAGCTTGTAGGAGGTCAGGAGGTACTTGAAGTGACTCAAGATCTGCGGCTGTTGCATTCTTTTCTGGATCTGGAATTGCAATGAATAGCTCTGGAGGAATAATTCCACCTTGGACTTGAATATTGGTGATTTGCTGCTTTCTTTCCCTTCCAGCCTTCCAAGCATTGATTCCCCAATGATTCAGTGCTATTTTTGCCTTACCGACCGCTACTTAGATACTCTTTTGAGCTCTCTTGATTGCAGCAGACCACTCCCTCACCTCTTTTTCATGTTACTTAAGTCATACTTTCTCAATTATAAGAACTCCACCTTTCTGAATTACACGCCTTGACTTCACTTTGCGTTTTTCCGCCTCTTTGATTCTAGTTTGAACATTGCAGTATGTTTCTTCCTGAAGTTGTGCTTTGGCCAGACAAACTTCAGTTCCTTTCACCTATTGTTGAAAATGCCCTTTGCTAGTCAGACTAAAAGTTTCTGCTCAATCGATCCACTGTCATTCTCTGCTTACACTAAACATAAGTGCTAGGTGTCTTAGGAAGCTCTATATCCTCATAATCTTTAAATAGAACCACACTCTGACTTGAAGTGGCTTGAGGGTTGCTCATAGCTGTTGCTGGCTGCTGCGGAGTGCCTTTTGTCTTGTTGTTGTAATAGCGCATTTTCTTCAATGCACTCTTGACAGAAACAGGAAACATTCCGGAAATTTTAAAAGCATTTTTGATTGTATATGATTGAAATGTCTGCTTGCGAATAGAATCCAAGTCATGAAAAAAGGAGGAAATGGTATATTCGATTTCGAGAGAGTGCAGCGCATTGTTGATAGCTTTGGAATGATAGTGCTTCCAAGGACGGAAGACACCAACGTCAAGAGGTTGAAGGACATAGGTCAGATGCAATGGAAATTCGCAGGGCATGATGTGATTCTCATGACATTTAATTATAAAGTCATCCTGGTGGTGAGAATTATGGCCATTGAGGAGTAGCGGATACCAACATTTATCAGGCCCAATGCCTACATACTTAATAAAGTGATTAAGCCACGCAAGTGCTATATTCTCATTAGTATATCCAGTCAGTGATACAGTAATTACTTCAGCACTGGTTAGGTTTTCATGTATCCAATTTTCTATAATCTTCTCCCCTGGGCAGATGATGAGGGGAGGTGGGAGTGGATATCCATCTGCGCATATTGCTTTGATCATTGTAACAGACTGATGATTCTCAGAACTTGAAGTATACAACTCCTTGACTTCCGCAGGAACAATAACAACTTCCCCAGCTGGACATCTAATTCTTACGCCTGATTCATCCATGTTGTATATATACTTGGCCTTATCGATGTTATACTTTGACAGAGCATTCTGATAGTTGACAAAAAATGTTTCCAAGTCCCCTTTTGCGTGTGTCATGATTTGAGCTCTCGTGATAGGCTTTGTTTTAATAGTATAGAGACTTGAGTTTTTCTCAGCCATTGCTGAAACCAAACTCGAAATGGAAAGTCCAGCTGTTCTGCTTGGCAAAGGTGACTGATTGCTGCAAAAATAATAGCTGGAGTTGCTGCAATTCTCATCTCCCACTGCTCATAGCAAAACTGATAAACTGCTTCTTCCTGTGCCTTTGGCAGGATAATATTGTTGCCACCATGACGATTCATGGTTCCTCGTACATTGTGTACTTGTTTCTTCTGACGTAGCTGGTGTGATCGAATTGAGGCTGCCTTAATATCGAACATTTCCACTGCTATACTTGCCATTTCAGTGGGTTCCTCTTCAAGCCATTTCAAGGCTCTATCCAGTCGTTGCTTGACTTCTAGCTTTTCACTGATATCTGTCATCATAATTGCTAATTTGGTATTGCTGGTTAGTGAATGCTGATTTGGTGCGGCTAATTGATTATGAAGGGTAAGGAGAAATTCACTGGTATGAAAGAGGATTTAAATACTTTATTTTTAACCTATATTATATACATTAAACTCAATAACAAAAAAACTAAAAAGATAACCATTGAGCTGTGTTCTATTGTGTTACACTTGCTTTTGTATTGCATTGCACTTGCTTTTGTATTGCGTTGCACTTGCTTTTGTATTGTATTGCACTTACTTTTCTATTGTGTTGCATTGCATTACACTTGCTTTTGCATTGCACTTGCTTTTCCCAACTATGAGCGAAGCGAAATAGAAGGGGAACTGGCTATTACTGGTACAAGTAAGCAGAACACATATTAATAATGCTCAAAGATTATCTATTATTTAATATAAAGCAATGAATATCAAAGTTTTTGGCTGCCCCTCCTTTAGAAGTACTATTTTTAATACCCTTTAATGCTAGTTTGATTGGAATCTTGTAGCAATCTATTAGATAGATGTAATATTAAGGATAAATATGTGTATATGTAAGTATAAGCAAAAGTGGTATGTAATAGCTGAAAATCAGACATAGCTAAAAACCCTGTTAGCAAGCATACTGTACTAATATGATCAAAAGGGATAATCAGTTGTCTGTAATAGGTATCCTGTTTTACCAAAATCACTTTTCATCAGCATTAGTAGACTAGTGTTCTAAAATTACAAATATGTTAGCTTGTCACTTGGTCCTCAGAACTAGACTACTTTTTTGATTAATATAATACAATATACTTTAAGGGAAGTTACTACATGAGTAAATTCTTTTACTAATAAACTCACTGAATTATTTAAATAATCAATATAGGCACTGTCTATATTAAATACCCTATGACCTGATAACTGCTATTAACAATTAAGATAAAAGTAAAAGCTCAGTTGTGTCTAATAAGTTCTTGTACAGTCTCCAGCAACTACATCACTATATTAAATAGTAACTTTAACTATAAAAAAAAAACTATGTAAACTCAATTAAAAAATAAATAATGGTAGAAATAAAGATGAATAATTTAGCAATACTACTATTTTGTTTGATTTCTATCTGGATCTAGCACAGCCTAAAGTCTTTCAGATATCCTCTCAATCTACCTATTAAATATTTCTGAAGGAATAAGCTTCTACTTTTCCTCGGCTGCCTAGAGCCACTTAGCAGTACTATGAGGTCTTCTCTCAAGCTTAGAGAATCTCTTTCTAAGGGCTTTTTTGAGAAGTGCTTAGGCATTCTCAATTGGGTTGAGATCTGAAAAGTTGGAAGACTAAGCTAATCTCTAATATATATAGTTCTCTTATATATTTTTATTTTTTCTACCATTATATTATAAGGAATTTTGAGCAGCTATATAGATAGTTTTAGCAGTTCTATTCATCCCTTCTATGAAGGGAATAAGATATAGTCAAAGAATTTCAGTTGCATATTGGTGCGCATTGAGTCCAAGTCTATCTTTCTTATTAGTATTTTTCTCTTCAATTGTTTTTCTTACTAGAATTAACTCAGTCTTTCCTCTATATATAATTGTATCATAGATCTCAATATTGATTCTTTTAGCCTTAAAGCTGGGCTTCAAGTTTTTTCCTTCTAGCTTTTCACCAGGTCTATATCTGATCTTTCTACCTACTACTGTATTTGACTTATATTGTAATATTTCTATTCATATTTGTATTCATATTTGTATAGTAGAAAATGAAGATCTTATCTAGTCTGATAGCTCTTAACTTTCCTGAGATTATGCAATTGTTATTATACCTATCAGTTGTATCAAGTTCTTATTCACTGTTATAGTAGTTCGTTACTTTCTACCCTATCTAATAGTTCTCAACCTCTCAGAGGTTACATATTACATTGATATGCCTATTAGATAAATTGGATTCACATAACTTTGGTTGGTAAGGGAGATTGTAGTGTAGGTATAGAACGCTACTTAAGTATGTATATTAAGAGCTATCTACTACAACCTATCACTCACCTTATATAGGCCTCTTCCCACAACCCTAACTCTAATGAGTCCCTCCTATAACTCATGTGAAATCCACATGACTTATACTTATATAGGTCATCTGCATTGTCTACCAAATTATATAACTACTATAAGTTGCAAGTGTGTCTTATATAAAACCCTATAATCTCTAAGCAAGTCATAGTACAAAATAATTATAACATCATATAACTCAATCAAGTCATGTACTTTAAAATAAAATAAATCTCACAACTACCACTATAAGTCATGCATGAAGCCCATATAACTCTTGTGAGTCACTGTGCAAAAGTCTAACTAAAATGCCGTACTAGTCAACCTTGCAAGAAGTCTTATAGGTAAGTCTAACTAAACTCTAATAACTCATAACTATGAGTCATGTGAAATCTTTTCCTCACTTCTACCACCTCACTAGCACTTTACTAGTCAGATCATGACATATATTTAATGATAGCTTTATCAACAAAAACTATCTACTTTTATGCTCTTGTCCAGTTACTCCTTATTCTAGCAAACTCCTTTCTCTTCTCCTTCTGTTCTTTCCCTCAAAAAGGCTTTTTTCTGGGAATCCTAAGTTTAAAATGAGCTTTACTAGTGATTTTATTGATAGTAGCTTTTTCAAGACTAATATTAGCCTTCTGGACAATATTTCTGAGTACTAAATAAGACTCAGTATCAATAATATTAAGAATTACCTGCCTTTTAGCATCAGTAATCTTTGTTGGTCTGCTAGATCTAAGGGTATCATGGATGTTACTATTATAATTTTGGACTCTTTTAATATCTGAAGAAACAGTTAACTTGGAAAGTTTCATAAGCTTAGAAATTTTATTATATCCTATATCAGTATGTTTATAAAGGATATAAATTTCTCAATTTTTGTCTTTTCTGACCCTTCTGGTATGTGATGGTACTATGGTAGTATAGGAATATAGCCAGGATGGTAAGTGATATGGTTGTCAAACAACTATATGAGAACTTATTAGACAGAACTATACAAGATATGGAACTAGTAGACTGTTCTAATCTCTTTGAGATTACTTGATTTACAATATCCTTCTTGATTTGTAACATAAAATCTTCCACATTTACTGATTTAAAAAAGTATCAAATACTGGGTTAAGCAAGCATTTTAGAGATAATCATGATTGGTAGAATAGTTTGCTTAGTAGTAGCTCTAATATCAATACTTGTAGCAGCTCCATCAGGCTAACCATTCTGAAGAGTTATTATAATGTAGTCCTGGTCTTCTGAAACCAAACCTCTGAGTCAAAAATTGTCAAATGATATTAGTAGTTGCAAATTCTTAATTAACTTTGAGAAACAAAGTTATGGATTGTATACATTTATGTTCAGAGGCAATAATAAGAAGAGACAAATAAAGGGAACTGAATTATTGGAGACTAGAAAGTTTACAATACTGAGGCAAGATGGTATAGAGCATTTGTAACTATTTAATATAAGTTGATACTTGTGGTATGGTATCCACCCAGTGGGTCTAATGGGAAGATATATGTTTTTTTTATACTATTCTAAAGCTGTTAAGTCATAGAAGAAGTACTACAAACAATAATATGATTACAGCTAAAGTTGACCTGGTTCTATAATCATCTATCATATCAACTTCACATACGAAAAATCACTGTATACTTTGTTCTAAAACCTATTTTGTGTCAGCATCAAGTGTTCCAACCAATAATACTGGTTTTTAGGGTGTCAGCAATTTGCAGTGTCCCTTCTGATCGTGTCGCTACAGTACCGTATATGTGATAGCTCGTAGTCATAGATACTCACTCGAACTGAATCCTGTCCGTGGGCGTCCGTTCGTCCGTCCATTCATGACATTTCCATCCTTCTCCCGGTGTGACATACCCCGTCGCTCACCAAAAGGGTCCCAAACGAGAAGTGCGCTCAGACCGCTTCGGCCCAACTCGACCGGTGAGTAGGGTCGGTAAGGGCATATATCATACATTCCGCAGTTCCTCCGCAATAGTGATGCTATTCTTGCCGCGAAAGATGTAGTCTAGCAATCAGCACACAGAGACAACACCCAATAATATTATGATAATACCGGTAGTACACTGCCCAATCACAATTACCCGCACTCTGTACTCGAGCACTCATGTCGCCAGATTGAAGTGGCTCCCTTTTTGGCGGCGACGCACCAAAAAAAATAAAAAATAATAAGAAGTAAGACTTCGATCCGGCGACAGGAATGCATCACCACCAGCAGTAGGTCGACGTTTGTGAACACGACCGGTATTGCATACCGCCAAATTTTAACCTTTCCTCTCGGATCTGGGTAACTTACCGGTAACTTAGTATGCAATAGTGGTTGTGTTCACAAACGTCACCCGCGTTACGAGTACTGTACCGTACTGGTACCCGTGGTACGAACATTAAACGGTAACTCGGCGCCATAAGCCCATCCTTACGCCCCCCCTCCCTCTCTCCATCGCACCGCCCCCGACTAATCCCCTCCACCCACCTCCGAAGTCAAAACAAAGTGTGGCGAATAAGAAAAAAAAACCCCCCTCCCGCCCGCTGTCACGCTTACGCCACCGGGTACTCCAAAACCAAAGCCCTGCGGTTCCTGACGGAGCGGGATCCATGGATTTCCGGTACCGGTACCGTATGATACCGTAGGATAGGAACGAGCCGCAGATGTGGCAGCGTATTAACTTACATAATAGCGTACCGTACCGCACTACGAGTACACTATGATGTTTTGGAATACAGTAAGCTAAGCCCCGTTTTGGCTTTTTTTAATTTTTTTTATTTAGACACAGTTTGTTTGACCGGTGGGGTGGGGTGAGGTGGGATAGGACTAAGACTTTAATCCAGAGGTGGGAAGGAGTTGTTTGCGGTCCATATGGTTAGTATGATATAGTATAATGGCCGTGTGGGGAGGGTCATGGAGTGTCACTCGGTTGTTTGATCTACGGATCTGTAGGGGAATATTTTTTTCCTTCTTTCCTTCTTTCTTCTTTTTTTGCACTGAGTGGTATGTTGTTTTGTGTGATGCACGGTGCTGTATATAATAGAGTGTATGCGGAGGTGCATGGGGCACTGTAATGTAAGTATGTAGGCGGTTGGAGGTTGAAGGGTTGTGCTGGTCTAGTTGGCCGATGGGGCGTAGAGTGACAGAAGGAACGTAAGGAAGTCAGCGGGCGGATACTGGTGATACGAGTACAGTATGTGCATAATATGCCCTTTCGTGGAACTCTAACGGTGCTTGACATAGTGTAGTTCCTTCGCGTTTTCGTTCTCTCCCCTTGCTCGGAAGGAGGAGGAGGATTGTCTATTCGTCAGTTATGATAGCCCCCACAACCGCAGAAGGGACTCTGAGGTGTGTGTGTGTGTGTGTGTCTGTGTGAATCCGGGATACGTAAAATTATGAATTCCCACTACCGCCCCGTACAATACCTACACCTACCAACCACCGACGAAGCTTTTTTGATCCACTCATGGTCCAGTCCGATACCAGCCAACAGTCGGGAAGCCGAAATTGGCCAAGAAGGGTAGGGAGGCTTCGTACCCGCGTAACCTCCTCTCGGGTAACCTTGGTTTCGAGGATAATACAATGTGGTTGCTCATCCATGACGAGTAGCCTAGTATCACATCATAGCTACAAGTGTAGAGGGGGGGGGCGAGGAAGGGTGTGGTAGGGCAAGGCACAAGTGCTTCATATTATCTACGAGCATCATACCGTATCCATCCATACCGGGGTTCGCTTCAGCCCGAGGAACAAGTGCTAAAATACCGTCATATCGTGCAAGTGCCCTATGATACTCCACACAATTGGTTGGCCCCTTGCATACATGATATCTCACTTGGTGGTGGTGGTAGGGGCAGGGGCATATTTCTTATTTCAGGCTAGTTTAGAATATCCGTCTATATATACGGGAAGGGATTCCCTACTTTTAGCTCTTTGGTGGGGGTGGTGAGGGGATCGAAACACAAACCTCAAGTTACGGATACTACGGTACGCTCTTTCGACATCACGAGGCCCGTCGACGGTGAGATTTGATTGAAAAGGCGCACTTTGTCGGGAAGCAAGCACCACTTGACATACACCACCACACCAGCCGTCCGAGGAGTAACGGTTGCCGAAAGGGAGGGTGAAAAAAAGGAAAAAAAACCTCCCCAAGATTGAGTATTCCACTCCCACTCCCCCTCCCCCGCACCAAGAACGGACCTTACCGCGGTCAACTCCAGAACCAAGAAATCATTCATATCAACCGACCAACAAAACCCAATCACAACGAACAATTCTTCTCACCTCGTCTTCGGATCTCATCTTGGCCAAGTAAGTCCTTCGTTAACTTACACCGTTTTCCAACATGAACTTGGGGCCTGATCGTGCGCGATATGCGCAGCGGTAGACGTAAAAATTAAAAATAAAAAAGTACTCATGAGTATGATAGACATGCCAAGCTCCTACCACGGGATCAAATACTCCGACAGGGAAACCGCATCATCACTCCACGCAAGGAATCACGGTCCATGGGAAATCTATAAAAGCCTTATCAGTGTCCCACCATATCGCGAATCCATCTACCGGGGTCCGCTGGCACGGATTTAAGTGCCCAATTCGTGTTTGAAGGAGAGAGATGTGGTCCATAAATCACAGGGTCTACGGACCGGGATGTGTGCGCGAAACTCGCGTTTGCAGGGCAGCTGTGCTACTGAGCGGGACTTGTTCAGTTCACGGGGGTCCCCAGAGACCGTGGTTTGGGGTATTATAATTAAAGGTAGATACGGGTATGGGGTTCGGGGTGATACTATCGGGTAGAATCACGTTAGCACAAGGGATACGGTATGTCTGGAACTGTGACCTTGCACCGGAGATAATACAATAGCCTGCACACATGGGGAGGTATCGCACCAGTCCGAGACCGGGATGTCCGGAATGCTGCACATTCTTATGAGTGATAGTCCGTGAACCACCATTCCCTGTACTGCCAAGACATATCATAATGCCAATAACTCGTGCACTGTCAGCCTGTCGAGAGAATGTTTTTATCCATCATGAATGTCACACAGCAGGCCAGATTATCTGGAAATAGGGGATAAATTGAGGGCTGGCCACCCCAATCCCGCTCGGATATCCGCATTCCCAACCGACCGGTCCCATCCCCGATCCCCATTGAACAAAGGGGAAAGTAACATAACAAGAAGAAAAAAAGGCCCCAGACCCCACTCTATACAGCCTCGCGCATCAATTTTGGTATACAAGAAAAAGAACACGCCACTAGCAAGGACTAGCAGATCATGTCGGAGCGATATAGTGGTTTAGTATCCGTCCTTGCCCCACTTGTTGTACTTATTGTGAAGTTCCTGGGGACCCAATTAACCTTTATCCTACGTACCAAACCTAGGAAAGGGAAGCATGCCTTTGGCAAGTTGACGTTGGGAACGACAACAGTGTGCAAAGCGCTAGGAGCATCCTTGGGCGGGTTCCTGGCGTCTCCACCGGGGTGGTACTTATACCTATGTTATTCGGACCAACATCAACAAACGAGCCCAAGCACAAAAATAACGAATGAAGGAGTACTTGAACTGCTCCCTAGTAGAAGTCTCGGTCGGCTCGCCATGCCACGGCATTCCACCCTTAGCAACGTTGATGCGGCCCTCTTCGGATGTTGCCGAGGTAGGCTTTCGTGCTATCACACCATAGTTTGGTATACCCCCATCTCAAATTCTGCAATAGGTAGGGCAAATGATAGAACTCACCGAAGTAGAACCCGGCGAGCCCGAAAGCGCCGGACATTACGGCGAGGAGGATCTGTGCCCATCACCACGTTAGTTCCCAGCTACCGAGTAACTGGAGATGGGGGAAGCGAAGTGGTGATCAAATGAACGAAGAGGATTCCCATACATAAAGTTCAGGATCGCGGTTCGCGCCCTGCTTCAGGGCGGACTTTCCGGCGTTAGCTGCTGCTCCAGACATTGTCTTGTTGCGTCAGTTGACGGAGAATTGAGTGTTGCTGTATGATTACGGTGATGATTGTTTAGGGGGGGGAACGTCAGGTCACGGATAGTCGAATCTAAGAAATATCTAGATTCTCTATCTCTGTGGCTGGTGGGGGCGGGGTGTGTTGTGGCGGGAAGCCACATGGTGGGGCTATCACTTTTTTTTTAACAAAAAAGGTGGGGCGGGATCACGAAATGTCACTTTTGCTTTTGGTTTCCGAACTCTGGATTTCGACAGACTGATAGTCTGGGGCGTTGGGGTTATTTGGGTATTCCTGGGACAGGCCTTCTTGAGGTTATCAAGCCCCCCAAGTTATCCTCGGCTCTGGCAAGAAATTGTACATTATTACTGGACGGTAAAATGCATGTTCAAATTTTGATACAAAACGCTTTCGTGAAGCGGCGATGGCAGAGGCTCGAATGGAAAAACTACCGGGACCGCGCATGGGAAGAACTTGGTGGAAACATTGGCCAAAAAGTGCACTGAACAACCTCACTCATGAGATCCCCACAGAACAAATGATTTTGAGTAGAGATTTCTCGATTTATTTCGGCGGGAAATTGATCCCGAATTTGTACAGTTTATTCTATGGGAATACGAGCAGAACGACGGCTCATATTCCATAGAGCGGGATTATGTCACTAAATTACATCAGTATTCCAGAACCCCATTCCCTCTTCTGTTTTGGATAGCGTACACCCGGCCGGTTCAAGTGCATTTACTCGTTAATTTTCGCAAGCAATCTACCCCCAAGTCAGTCTCTAATATCTCAAACAATTGCATCAAATGAAGTGAAGCGAATGGCATACTCATGATCTCTAAAGAGGTGGTATTCCTCATCTCCAACCTTGACCGGGCTTCCACCGTACTATCACACCACAGTCAGTAATGGGAAATTTGCACCGCAGAAGTAGTAGGGTATATAATGTACCTGAGGGATCAGAACTCTGTCTCCAGGCTTGACAGATACCTCGATTCTCTTTCCCTCCTTGTCGGTCCCTCCGGGACCGACAGCAAGGACCTTGGCCTCAGAGAGTTTCTCAACAGTAGACTCTGGAAGGTAGATCCCAGATGCAGTCTTTGCCTCGGCCTTGATACGCTGGACCAATATGCGGTCGAGGAGAGGTGCAAGTGACTTGATAGAGCGAAGAGAAGTAGCCTAGCAAACGAAAAAAACATCAGTGAGAATTCATATATTCCACCCAAACCTCGAAACTCACCATTGCGAATATCAAAGATAACCCAGAATGTCGGCAGTTGGAGGTAAACCGTTGAAGAGAGCAAGAGTGATTGCACAGGTTATACTGTTGAACAGAGAGGCGGTAGAGAAGAAAGGGAAGGGGGAGGAGAAGGAGAAATTCACAGACCCGTCAGAGGACGCCATCAAATTTGTACTATACAAAAAAGTCTTGGCAGAATTATCCAGAAACCGAGATCGTCCACACCGCACACCCCCTAACGATCCGCCATCATCGCACTGCATCGCGAAACAAACTCTACTCGTGCATCAACTCCCTTCATTCTCACCTCTTTACCGCCCCCCCACATTATCATCGATCGGGACATGAACTCCTTTAGAGCTGCTAGTAGGATTGCCCTTAGAGCGAAGCCCACCGGGGCACTTCTTGCTCCTCGCAGGAACTACGCTGAGGCTGCGGGACCGGCTGATAAGATTCGGCTGTCATTGACGCTTCCTCATCAGGTGGGGTGGTTGTTTCTCTCTCTCTCTCTTTTTTTTTTTGAAAACATTTGGAGACTTTGAAAACCGGATTTTATTTGCTGAGTTTCTTCCTCTCGCTTTTACTTTCTAGTCTATCTACAAAACTTCAGATGTGTGAGTTTTTTCCCATTGCAATTTTCTTATTCCCGGCTGGCTTGGGGGGATACATATAAAGCACCGGAGGAATCGTATATCATCACGAACCTCCGCATAACTAACCAGCGACCCTACATTACAGCATTCAGGTCAACATCCCCGCCGAATCTGGCGACATGGGTATTCTCGCCAACCACGTCCCATCGATTGAGCAGCTCCGACCCGGCGTGATTGATATTATCGAGGAGGGCGCCGGCAGCAAGCAATTCTTCCGTTAGTACTCCCCCAACGATAAGCCCACCAATCCACCCCACCTCATTGACAAAAGCATTTATGTGAAATTCAGTATCTGGGGGCTTCGCAGTCGTCCAGCCAGACTCTCAACTGAGTATAAATGCCGTCGAAGCTTTCCCTTTGGAGGATTTTAGTCCCGAGGCGGTACGTGCTCAGCTCGCCGAGGCGCAGAGGATCGCCAACGGAAGTGGTACTGAACAAGATATTGTGGAGGCCAAGATTGAGCTCGAGGTTTGTTATAACCCCCTCCCCCCAACCCCGGGTTCTGTTGCATCGTGAGAGCGAGCCAGTGAGCGAGGAGAAATCCGATTCACTGGGTAATTGACACTTTAAACGTTACAGGTTCTCGAAACTCTCCAGGCGGCTTTGAAATAACTTGTCAAGAGAGAGCCTGCTAGTAAGGCTCCAGGAGTTCCTTGACTTCTTTCATTTTTCGCTCTCTCATTCATTGTTCTTCAATTTTTCCACACTTCATTCCCAACCTTTTCCCGGAGCGAAACATGTATAGAAAAAGCATGGGAGGAGACTAAGAAGGGGGGGAGGGGGAGACCGTAAAACTCTGAAAAATATCCAGTCCCTCACCATACCACCACTCACACATATGCCCCCGTGCATGTGCAAAGAATTGCCACCGATCAATACACTCTCAAGGCCGATTCACCAAAACACTTAGCTCCCTATACCGGTATTGTATATACTGTATATTGATAACCCACCGACTGCCGCCCCCACCAGCCGGTGGGTCGGCCCTTCCTCTGGTGCACCGTACGGTAGGTACTAAACTACGCTCCAATACCCCAACTCAAAACCAGTTTTACATATATCAACCACAGTGCTCGTACAGGAGAGCCCTTCAAACGACCCCCTCCAGCCCTCCTTCCTCCCTCCCACGTCCCATACATCCACCCTTCCAACGGCAAAAAAATGTTGTACAAAATGCGTTGTAAGAGCAGGCAAGCAAGGCTACACTTGCCTGCAAAGCAAAAGCAAGCAGAAGATACAGCAGAGGTCACAATGCTGAGAGAAAGAAGAGGAAAAAACCCCCTACGTGGAGCTTATCACCCAGAATGGAATGAAATACGAGTAGCGTATGGATAGTAGGGTTATGCTACTGGTATGCCATGCACAGGAGAGTACCGATAGTACCATACAGGCACGATGGGTAGGTATCATAAGTGCAAGGCTCTGACTGCCCGTTCCTGGTGGTCCGGTATGTTACTGGTAGGAGAGAGCCTGGTACTGTACCGTATTCGGGCACATGCCGTTATTCGAATCTCGTCCTTTGGATTCTTTATAATGATAGTGATTCTTCGGGTATGGGAGGTGTAATTAAGTCTTTTTATTGCATTGTATTGTACGAGTACTGTATATTGTATCCAGTACGAAGTAATATATCCGAGCATTTGGAGCCTCCGCGGGAGGAAAAATAAATTGTGATCCGAGTCGGAATTTAGTATGTACTCGGGTGCGCTCGGATGCACATACGTGTAGATAATTTGCTATACAAATTTGATCCCCGTGCTTGGGGACCCCATGGCTACTATACCTGGATATGGCGCGAATCATCGTCGAGTGCAGTTCAAGAGGGATACCGGTAGGGAGAAAATGCAATTTAGACGGAAAAAAAGAAAAGAAGAAAAAGAAAAAAGCTGTTAAGCGAGGATGAATGGTACCCCTCAGGAGATAATATGTTGATATCGTATGGTAGGTAGACACAAGTAGATAGATGGGAGGAAGCGACCCTCGTGAGCCCATAGTCTACCGTGCCGATACATGCTCTGTGCCATGTGCCTTCCTCCCTTCTTTCCTTTTTTTTCCACTTTTTTCCGCACGTTTCGTACGTTCACTACCGCCAAGGCAAACAAATTTACCGGCGTATCGTACCTTAGGGGTCAGGAGGGAAAAAGGGAGAGAGGACAAGCGCGAAGGGAAGAAGGGAAAGAAAGAGGAAAAATAACTCAAATACGGCCCCGGTGCTTTAATAAAATAAGAACCAATCCAATCTCTAGGGAAAGAGAAAAAAAGAAGAAAAAGCAAAGCAAAACATAAAACCCAAACTACTCCGATGCAAATCTTTTCCCTTCCTTTTTCTAACACCAAGTGAATACCGGATTCCTGGACTTGACGGCCTCTAACCTCTCAACGATAACCTTCCTCTGCGCGCCTTCGCTGCCACCAACAGCCGAGTATCCCAGATCGCCTTCTGCATCATCATCGTTGTATACGTTCCGCGGAGGACCTCCACCAAAGCCACCTGTCAGCGAGAACCTCCGCCTTCGAGGATCGAGAAGGCTTGGAGCATCCTTCTTTCTAGATGGTCCATTTCGACCACCAGCATCGAAGTTCTTGTGATCCAGTCTTTGGGGCCTTGGGGAACTCGGAGTACCACCACCGCCGCCACGGATACCTGCGCGTCCCGTTGGTGATTTGGAGGCGGTAGTTTCCGCAGCGGACTGAGGTGAACCAGGAATAAGAGCACTTTGCTGATCGCTGAGCTCGCCGCCGTTACTAGACCCAATACTAGCTGTTCTAGATATTCCCAACCTCATGGAACTTGGTATCTCGTAGCGTGGCGGCGAGAGTCCTAGTCCTAGGACATCGATCTCTCGAGGCAGAGGTGCTGATGAGGCGGCGGCCCCTATATCCATCTCTGCCTGTTCGTCAAAACCTCGTTCAAGATCATGCTCCCGCTGACGCCTAGCATCAGACGTAGTAGGCACACGTAGTGGAACGGCAACCGGAACTTCCATTTCATCATCCTGCGACCTCAGTCAGCTGTTGTTTCACTTCCCCACCGGGCTGCAAGCTCCACGCAGGGATATAACCTACCCAAACGTGGACCCTCGTTCTCCTCGTCAACTCTAGAGGACCCTGGTCAGGTGTTTTCAAGGTTTCAACTACATTGAACGCCTGGCCCTTCAATACCGCGATCTGCTTCTGGAACATTCGCTCCTTAAAGTCCGAATCCTGCTCGAACAATCGACGAAGCAGCGTTTGAGTTTCCGCCCACCATTTCGCAGATGTCAAGATAGGTAGAAAGTGGTCCCTGGCCTTCTGGGAGAAAGGCTGGCCGATGAGAGACACCGGAAGGAAGAGCCATCCAAAAGGAAAGCTCCTCCATTGATCAGGATGCTTCCAAGGGAAGGCTAATGAGTTGTCAATGGCGCCGATAGTCACTGTAGCGCCGGCACCTGGCTGAGGGGTTTCGGATCTTGAACTTGCAACCATTGGTTCCTGCACTCGATACATGGGGGATGCAGAACGTATGGTATTCAGCCCGATCGTGTTGGGATCAAGACTACCATTTTGTGGGGACAAGGCCATCCCATCGAGCTGAGTTGGCTGAGACACCAGGGTAACCTCAGATGTCTGCCAATTAACCCTGATCATCCAATTATCCAACCCCCTATCTGTATTCCGCATAATATAATCTAGAATTACGAGTTTCTCAAGCTCCTCACGAAAGTTTTGCTGCAACTGCTCAGTCCATTCGAACCGACGGTTATCCGGATCATCCATTGACAGTGGCGTGTGAGACTCCTCGTCAGAATCATCATCGATAGCGCCACTGGGCCTACATGCAGATGCCCAAGGCGTTCGCCTTCTAGGAGCAGAGTCCGTTCGAAACGATGAATTGAACTGATCTGGCCATGGGTGCTTTCGGAGGAAAACATTCGCATCTACCCCAAGATGTCAGCGCAGGGGTTCTGAGAGTGTAAGCGCAAATAAGCGACCAACCTTGAAACCCCTTAAGAAACACTTGGAAACTGCCAACCTTGGATGGCAATGGCTTATGCTTCTTATAGTAAGCTCGTCTATCCCAGTAGTCATAGTGGAATGATTTGCTTGACAGCTTGACAACATCCGTATAAGGCACAAGAAATGTCTTCAGCTGCCGATCCAAAAGGCAGGCCGCAGCTTCAGAGATGTAGCTAAGATTAGGTATCAAACTGTGTCCATATTAGCTGGCAACCCCACAGTTCTCGCAGCTGGGATTATATCACATACCACGCACGACCGAAAAAGCAAGGGAACCTGCAACCATGGGATTCAACGTTTAGCAAATACATCTAACTGAGTTGTGAACCCGAAAAGTCCAATAGAACTGCGGGGGACTGACAAAGTGCGATGAAGCCACTTCATCATTTTGGGGTTAAGCTTTCCATAGCTGTCGAGAACACTTTTAGCAAATGTGCACAAAAAAAAACTCTAAAACGGGATTTAAACACGTACGGCTCTTCATCCTTTGGTTTGAATACTCCCACGACATTTCCATCACTATCTCGCATAAAGTAGCTTCCGGAGGAGCCCTGCTTGATCAATTTAGGATCAATTCCCTTCCTAATAGCCAGCCTGACGGATTCGACTATTTCCTCAAACTGCTCCTGAGTAAACTGAATGTTTTCCGCCACCGGTGGTAGGCCTAATGGGATGGCGTCTGTAAGCGGCCTCGTGCCTTCCGGTGGCACAAAGACCGAGTAAACGATTTCTAACGGTGGATGCTCCTGCTGTGAACGCCCTTTCCTGAACTTGAATTTGTTGGCAATCTCATGACTCCACCGTTCCAAACGCGCATTGATCGCTTTGATGTCAACGCCGGAGCTATTGCTTCGTAGGCGCTTCACAGATCTACAATTGTGAGAGGGTGTGAGGGGCCCATAGGGAGTTGGCAGCATAGAGGCGGGTGGACGAGGCTGAACCGTCACAACCCGGCCAGGGTGATCCACGACGGATTCTCGGTCGTCATCATCCGAATCGGAAAGCTGAGTCTCCTGGGCAAGTCTCTCATAGCCGGAGACGGCGGGGCGAGGCATTAGGGGAGGTTGTTTAATTAAACCGATAGTAATTATGAGGGGAGGGGAGAGTGGATAAGGGAGATGATGAGAGCTTTTTCGGTTGTTGTATGTATGTGGGGGGGGTGCTTGGGGACCCCATGGCTACTATACCTGGATATGGCGCGAATCATCGTCGAGTGCAGTTCAAGAGGGATACCGGTAGGGAGAAAATGCAATTTAGACGGAAAAAAAGAAAAGAAGAAAAAGAAAAAAGCTGTTAAGCGAGGATGAATGGTACCCCTCAGGAGATAATATGTTGATATCGTATGGTAGGTAGACACAAGTAGATAGATGGGAGGAAGCGACCCTCGTGAGCCCATAGTCTACCGTGCCGATACATGCTCTGTGCCATGTGCCTTCCTCC
>PYWC01000086.1:16598-96845 GCA_003182015.1 Tuber magnatum | reverse complement strand
TTTCTCACCATTTTACTATAACACCACACCCTCTTTGTGTAAAGTGAGATATATATCTAAAAAAACCGCGATTGACACTGCAGCGCCCACTTTTTCTTTCTTTTTGTCCCTGAGTGTGGTGTCCTTCTCCTCCTCCTGTTCGATACCCGCGCGCGCGTCTAAGAAGAAGAAGAAAAGAAGAAGAAAAAAAGAAAGACTTCGGCTACGGAAGTCTCTAACCGCTGGATCGGTTCTTAACGGCTCTTTTAAAATAGATCTCACCAAACCCAATCAAGCACCCCACATCACAAACCCCCGTAGCATCCCCAGAGCGGATCTCCGCAGGCCGACGAGAACCACAACCCACCTCAACCGGAGTTGAGGCAACTTTCTCCGGAATAAGGCTGTGCGCAACACCGGACAGGTACAAGTACAAGTATCATACCAGGCAAAAAGTTGAATATCAATAACAAGTGCGACAAGAAATTTTCTATAGCAAACAAGACAAATGAAACAACATACCAGTGTTATTTCTAAAGAAAAATAATTTTGCAGACTCTGACATCGGTTGATTCATACTGCTCTGACCTGTGCATCCTATAAATTATAGTAGGGTTGTGTACTAACCAATAAGAACATATGGTGCCTTGCGTCTAAAGCGTGCACCAAGGCCGTTGCATCATGTAACGCCCAACCCTTTGAGGAATTCGGGCTCTGCCCTGAAAGGTATAATTTATGAGGTTCGATGTTCAATTCACACCTCAGGATTATTTTTTATTTCATTATGAACTCATATAGTAATCAATCTGTTTGAATCAAGTGAATATTTAATTATAAAACTTTAAGTACCTACACATTGAAGCTTTACTCTGATTCTATTCTAGTAGAAACACGCTGATGAGACTTATACTTTGTATATACAAGGTTTTCATACTCTGGTGAGGCATAGACAATGTTTCTACGATAAGCATCCATAATACGCTCTGTACAAGAATGATATTTCCAAATCAGCTGTGGAGAAATGGATGCTAAGGCTTCAGGCACCAGTCTTTGTAGTAATTTGAAATCATACTCACAAGGCTTCCTTGTATACTGCTTTGTGGTACCCCCGTAGTATTCAATAAAGTTGATCTCCCAATAGAAGGCTGGATAGAAGACAACAAGATGTCTAGCATGCTCAATAGCCTTCTGAAGTTGAAACTTTTGGGCTGGGAAATTAGGCTAAGCCACTAACAAAGCATGTGCACAGCAGGTTCCGCCTTGAAGGCAGATAGGATTTGGTTTTAATCCTTTGCCTGTTTTGGTTGGAATAAAACATTGAGCGCGAAAATTGGGACAATTATTTGGCCAAAGGCCACGATCTGTAAGAACAAGTCTAAGTCTTTTGGGAATTCCACTGGAAAGTTTTATCAACTGAATATAGCCACTGCCAGGTCCCCTTCGAGCGGTAACCAAGGTATCCTGCATGATCCGTTTATTTCCTCCAGGTTCAAGGTTCATTTCTGAGACTCTCAAGGTATCCTCAGCATATTTGAGATGATTCTGGGAGTTATCGAAGGCAAATAATGCCTGGCAGCCTAGAAACTGGGCTTCAAATGCTGGTATTGCTTTTTCAACTACTCGTTCCAAAGAAAAATCCCCTGTCTACCATGTGTCACCACCACAGGGCACGATCACAAAGGTACCACCATCACCAAGATGGCCAATCAGTATTAAAAAGTCAGGGACATGCAGCCCCTTGCCATGACCTTTTTTATGCAAGAGCTTATGCTCTTCATGAACTCAGAGGTAGTGTGCACTATCATTGGAGTGAAAAGTGCATTCATCTTGGGTAACAAGAATAAGAGCATTCTTTATACCAAATTGCATAGCAGGAGTGGGCAATTCTTGGAGGCTGGTATCCTAAGTCATTAGACAGTTACGATAAGATTCCAGAAGTGGAAGGAAGATATCCTGCGGATATTGTTTGACATCTGGTCACTCATGGCCATCATTATAGAAAGCTTTCCAGTATTATTTTCACTTGAAACCTAGTTTGTATAGCCAGCAAGATGCTGTTGATGATAAAATGACTTTGGCTACCTGTCTACTAAAGTTGGTATTCGAGTGGTTGCGAATATCATTATTATTGGCTTGCTAGTGCTCCGTTACTGCTCATGCAAGTCCTTCAGATGTTAACTCTATTAAATCTCTATTAGTGTCTGATTTCATAACAAAATGTTGAATATTATACAGAGGTAAGAATGAGAACTTACTATCACTAACCGAATTAATATAGGTATGGACTACCAGAATAGTGTCTGGATCTTCTAGCATAAACAGAATCTTCTGATACTGCCCCTGCCTTGGCTGCTTAATTGTTCTTTGCTTCACCCACATTAGTTCCTGTCGCATAATTCTGCGGCTGATTCTATTTCCCCATCCTCCACCGTCTGCTACCTTCTTGACTAACACTTTTCAGGACTCAATTGCCGGTACAATCCCCGTGAAAAGGTCTGGCCCCTTAAGGGCTTTCTGCTCCTATTGGTCTTGGGGTCTCAGAAATTGATATACTCTGAAGTGCTATGCATACAGTAATCTATGAACCTTTGGCTTCTTACGTTGAGGTTTTACAATCTTCATCATAGCCTGCAAGGCAGCTTCTAAAATCGCTAACCAGTGTACAGATAGTACAGAATTTCCCCCTCGGTGGTGGGGCCAGGAAGACTTAACCACTGTGAGCATGGTACGTTCTAGTTCTGCCTCATTCTCTGCCGATTCCATGGGTGATTCGCAGACAGGGTTAGGAGAAAACTGGTTGAGATTATTGTGTACAAGGGCATTTGCTGCACAAACTCAATCATGATACTCTCTAACCCTCAAGGTACTTGCTGCCACTATTTAAGTTAACAATAAATCTCTGGTTGGTTGAGTCATATATCAAAAGAGAATAATACCTAGTCTTGAAATAGTAGGAGCACCAGCTGCATTCAGATTTTGGGCCAATGCCTCAAGGTGGATTCTGTCTCTTTGTGCACAGCCATGGAGTGTTGATGGATTGACAGACATTATTGCTTATTGGTGGTTGGTAACAGAAAATTTACCATGTACTATGGAGCGCGATATTATAATGGCAGTTAGTATACAAAGTAATAGGAATTATAGAGTTGAGTAGCAGTACAGAGTATTTGAAAGCTAAAATCAAAACTTCTAAACTACGGAGAGCTAGCCGGGAATTGAACGCAGGATCCCAAAACATTACAACCCTCAGACATAGCGCTAATTCCTAGCGTTACATGATGCAACAGCCTTGGTGTTCGTTTTTGGTGCAAGACATCATAGTTAGAACTAAATTAGGGTTTGGTAAGAGGTAATAAGTAGATCTAAAAAGAAAGTGGAGTTCAGTGTACAGTTCTGTCTAATAAGTTCTTATATGGTCACTTGGCAACCGCAACATCGACCATCCTCTCTACATCCCCATGCATCAAGTACCATGACACCACCACATACCAGAACAGCCAGAGAAGTCCAAAATTGAGAAATCTATACTCTATAGAAACATACTGATATGGCCCGGGATAAAATTTCTAAGCTTATGAAGCTTCTCAAGTCAACTGTTTCTTCAGTTATCAAAAGAGCCCTAAATCATAAGGGTAACACCTATAATGCCCCCAGATCTAGCAGACCAACAAAGATTACTGATACTAAAAGACAGGTAATTCTTGATATTATTGATAGTGAGCTATATTTAGTACTCAGAGATATTATCTAGAAAGCTAATATCAGTCTTGGAAAAGATACTATCAATAAGATCTCTGGTGAAGATAGTTTTAAGCTTTGGATTTCCAGAAACAAGTCTCTTTGAGAAAAAGGAGAGAAGAAGAAGAGATAGGAGTTTGGTAAAATAAGGAGGAACTGGACAAGAGTAAAGAAGTAGGTGGTTTTTGTTGATAAAGCTACTATTAAATATGACCCAAATCTAGCAGGTAGAAAGGTTAGACTTAGACCGGATAAAGTGTTGAAAGAAAGAAACTTGAAGCCCAGCTTTAAGTTTGAAAGAACCAATATTGAGGTCTATACAGCAATTATATATAGGGGAAAGATGGAGTTGATTCTTATAAGAAAGAGGACTAATGTTATGGTTGCCTACTACTTGTTGTACTTGGGACAAGTAACGACCATCTTCTTCTTGCGAACTATACTGCGCTGTGTTCAAGAGCTTCGCGAGTCGCTTGGCCCTATCATAGTATTCCTATATAAGAATTGGTTTCTCACTAGGAGCAAGAGGTTTAGTATTTATATACTTAAGTTATTCTGCTTAGTGGATAGGTTCTTGACTGTAGGTCTTGCCTACATAGTAGTGAGATTGGGACATAAAGGTTTTTGTATTGTAAAGAGAGTAAGGTAGTAGATAGAAAATAATAGCAGATGGTTGCATGAAGAGCTAACCCATCTGTGAATACCTGGCCTTTATATAGGCCTCTTCCCACAATCTTAACCCTGCCCTGATTCTCAAGTGAGGGCAGATGCAAAATCAATCACAACATTGTATGACTCAATTGAGTCATATGGGCAAAACATAAAAGAATCCTACAGACTTTAAATAAGGTCATGTGCAAAAACATAAATCAAATGCCAGCATAAATCAAATCACATGACCTACTAATAAGGTCTTGCATGAAACATAAATGAGCCACATGACCTACTAATGAGGTCATATATGAAACATAAACAAGTCTGCCTTGCCAGTAAGCCTAACTAGACAGGCTAGACTCTTCCTATGATGTCACTTGTACATCATATGTGAAATATTAATTTAAACATAAACAAGGCCCATGACCTGCTAACGAGGTCACATGAGTGAAAACATAACTTAACTCCATAACATTTAAATGAGGTCATGTGTGGAACCTGTTCCTCACTTGCATCACCAGGCTAGTGCTCCTCTAGCCAGATCATGACATTAGCTCTCTTTTCCCAGATTCTTGATCTCTGAGAGTACGTTTAGCTTCTCCTCCTTCTCCTTTTCTAGATTGAAACTGTGTATGTAGGGGTTCGTATCTCATGTCCTCTCATATTATTACACGCCTCCAGGAGCCAGTGTTCCACCATTCACAGAATCCTCCACT
Organism: Tuber magnatum; assembly: GCA_003182015.1. Taxonomy (NCBI): domain Eukaryota; kingdom Fungi; phylum Ascomycota; class Pezizomycetes; order Pezizales; family Tuberaceae; genus Tuber; species Tuber magnatum. Next base: position 91,758 of record PYWC01000086.1, on the reverse strand, counting down.
CCCAGTCCTGCCTGTCCTATTGCTCTCATACCATCTGTTCCACAGCGTGTTGTCTTTCGACCATTCGTCAGAGTCCATCAACTGTTCCTTGTAGATAACTGATTATTTCTTTTTGCTGTGTTATCGTTTCATCTTGTGTGCCTATGGTTTCCCTTAGGATGTCTTTAGATACAAAACAGATTTTGTGTCCCCCCCTGTTTCTTGGCACTATACTCGGAGCCTGTTCCTTTGCCTTGCTTGCTTGTTGCTCATGGTGGGGGCGGAAACTGGACAGGAAGTTTTGCGAATCAATATTCTAATATTAGGGCTTTGTTGTAACCGGTACAGGTCCTAGGTTATGTTTATATTTGGTTTCATAAGTATTGCTTGATAGTTGTATTGTTTTGTGTGCTGTGGCTTGCTACACGCAAGGTTTTATATTGGGTTTCACAGTATCACTTGGTACTGGTATTGTTTCATGTGCTATCAGTTGATACCTGTAATATTTTATGTTGGGTTTCACAGTATCACTGGATACTTGTATTGTTTTGGGTGCTATCAGGAACGGGGGCAACCCTCGGAAGATGGATCCCAAGGTTGCGACCGCACCAAACAACTTCAAACTTAGTACCAAAAGTTCATACAAATGTAAGAGTAAAGTAAATGGGAAAACTGAATATTGTTAAGCCTGATGCTTCACTCAATTAAGGTCGTGAGAAGATTGATTCTAGTAGTAGAAGAGTTCTTGCCTAGACTTTCAGGTAGTTTTATCTTATGCCAGAAACTCCCCTATCAATTTACTCTAACCATTTGTGCATACCCTTTTCTACTAAGGGCGGTCCAACACGTCTCCTGACACACGCTTCGGGCATGCATGTGTCAACACACTCCAGTGGGCATACACCTCATATGGTTATCATTTCTGTGGCGCATTTCCATTTCGCCTGCATGAGTGAAAACTTCTGCAGATCGGTGTCTTGCCAGTGGCTAAGCATTAAGACGCTGCATGAACTAGACTATCTATGCCACCATTCCTATGTGCATTGATATCAACTTGGCCCCGGAAGCTACAGTGAGTGTTTTATCTATCTACTATTTACGGTTCTTAAGATTCTGGTGTCATCCGTAGGGTGAGGTTATCAGGAAGGGGTCCAATGGGCGCTACCCTGGACCACTACCTCGGACCCACCTTACCTGTGGTAGAAATCATGCTTGTAGTGTCTCTGCACCTCCCTTTCAGAGCCTATGACGTCAGGGACACTTGAGGGCTTAGTAGGTGTAAAACTCTACCGGCTGCCCCAGCACCACTCGGGACTACCTTCGGGACCACTTCGGTTAACTCCCACTAACTCTGTCAGTCTTGGTCCATTTTACTCCAAACAATTTGGAGGAGGTACTCCACCTTCCGCCCTATGGCCCCTTGTATATCCTGTGAACAGCCTAAGGTTGACCGGAGAGCCACGATGCATATGGTGTTGCATGCAGGTCTGCAAACATTCCACTTTGCTAGAGTGCACACAACCACAGAACCGTTCACCCGTGACCTCCGGGCCTTAAGTTGGGGCCGAAGGGGTATGACAGGAATAATGTCTCCGATTTATAGCTTCTATGCCGTGGCCTAGCACGCCCAATAGCACCTCCCGGAACCCCACATTCTAGTATTATGCGTGGCATTGCGTGACGAGCATTCTGGTCATTTTTCTCAAACCCTGCGAGAGACTCCGTATTGGAACGTAGGGTAACCCAGGACTTGCGGCAGGGTAACCCAAGCCCCATGGCAGGGTAACCTGATCCAGAGGGTAGGGTAACCTTGTCCAGTGGACAAGATAACTTTTCTCTGTTACCCTGTCTATCCCATCGCCGGCGATAGACATTTCTGACCTGTTTCCAGCCACCCTGCCAAGCTGGGCAACTGCCCCTTCAGATGTCCCTAAGTATGCTGACACCTCTCCCAGGTGTACACAGGTACTTAGGTACCTGGCCAGCTAATTGTGTTCATTCTCGGAGCCCGGGCCAGCGGGTCTCCGTAGGTCATGTACTCAGTTGCCTGCCAGTCCCCACCTGATTGCCTCCAGGCTACCAGTATGGGTGTAGGTTCTGACTGCCATAGCTCATGTGTGCTGGGTCGTTACATCACTCCCCTCTTCTCTACGGTCCGTCGCGGACTGTTAGCATCGTCACCTATTTCCCGGACTGGCTTCCCACAAGACTGTATGGTCCCGGGGCCAGGATAGATACCTTTGGTGGAAATGCAGTATGGCCTATAAGCCTGTCCCTTCTAGCATCTCCTAGGGCTCCCATGAATTCTGCTCAGCCCCGTATGCTTTCCATGAAAGCAGGTACTGGACGACGCGTAAAGCAAACTTCATCTTTGCTCCACTGTCCCATTAACAATCCACAACAGCTTCCATAATGTAACTTGGCTTATTGTCCACAACCTGTGGGGTAGGGACATCCTTGACCCTTCCTGATCCCAGATCCTCGCAGTACCGTTCATGCAACGTGACCTTGAAAACCGGGTGGATCGTTCATCTGGCAGGCAGTTGGTGTTTGTAGGGTCGGTTACCCACCTGACGTTTGGCCATGAAAGGTCCAAACATCCGGTGGTCCAGGTTCTCCAGTGGACACTTCGTGCGGATGTTTTTTCCGTTCAACATCACGCGGTCCGCTTTCTTTGCCCACCCAGCAGCCACAACCTATAAGGTAATTGTAACGAGGGCACCCCTAGGAAGATGGATTCCCAGGTTGCGACTGTACAGCCCAACTTCAAAGTTATCGCCAAAAGCTCACACCAATGTAGCAGTAAAGCATAGGGTAAAACTTAATATCGTTAAGCCTGATGCTTCACTCAATTAAGGTCTCGAGAGGATTGATTGTTGGAGTGGGAGAGTTCTGGCATAGACTTTCACGTAGTTTTATCTTATGCCAGAAACTCCCCCATCAGTTTACTCCAACCATTCGAGCACACGCATCTCTGCCAAGTGCCGTCCGACACGTCACCTGACACATGCTTCGGGCATGCATGGGTCGACACACACGGGTAGGCATTGACCTTATGTGGTTATCGTTTCTGCGGTGCATTTCCAATTTGCCTGCTGGACTGAAAGCTTCTGTGCATCGGTATCTTGCCAGTGGCTAACAGTCAAGACGCCGCATGAACTAGACTATCTATGACACCTTTCCCATTTGCATTGATCTCTACTTGGCCCCGGAAGCTACCATGAGCATTTTATCTATCTACTATTTACAGTTCTTGGGCTTCCGGTGTCTTCAGCAGGGGACGGTAATCCAGAAGGGGTCCAATGGGCGCTACACATGACCACTACTGCGGACCCACCTTACCTGTGGTAGGAATCATGCTTATAGTGTCTCTGCACGTCCCTTTCAGAGCCAATGACGTTGGGGACACTTTCAGGCTTGGTAGGTGTAAAACTATCGCATTAACTCCGCCAGTTTTGGTCCGTTTTACTCCGAACGACTTGCTGGAGGTACTCCACCTTCCGCCCTATGCCCCCTTGTATCTCCTGGGAATAGCCCATGGTCGACCGGACGGCAGTGATGTATACGGTGTTGCAAGTAGGTCTTCAAACCTTCCACTTTGCTAGACTGCTCACAACTACACAACCGTTCGCCCATGACGTCCGGGCCTTAAGGCGGGGCCGAAGAGGTATGATAGGAATAATGTCTCCAATTTACAGCTTCTTCGGAGCTGCCTAGCTCACCTGATAGCATCTGCCAGAACCCCTGATTCCAGTATTATGTGTGGCTGCACGTGATAAACATTGCAGTCATTTTTCCCAAACTCCCTGAGAAAATTCGTATTGAAAAGTAGGGTAACCCAAGCCCCATGGCAGGGTAACCGGATCCAAGGTGTAGGGTAACCTTCTCCAGCGGACAAGGTAACTTTTCCCTGTTACCCCGTCTATCCCATCGCCGGCGATAGACATCTCCGACCTGTCTCCAGTTACCCGGCCTAGCTGTGCAACCGCCCCTACAGAAGTCTCTAAGTATGCTGACTCCTCTCCCGGGTGTACCCAGGTACCTAACTACCTGGGAAGCTAATTGTGTTCACTCTCGAAGGCCAGGCCATCGGGTGTCCGTAGGTCACGTACTCACTTGCCTGCCGGTCCCTACCAGTTTGCCTCCAGGCTACCTGTATGGGTCAAAGTTCCAACTGCCATAGCTCATGTATGCTGCATCGTTACATTACTCCCCTCTTCCCTACGGTCCGTCCTGGACCGTTAGCATCGCCTTTTATCTCACCGACTCGATTCCTCCAAGACCCCATGGTCCCTGGACTTGGACAGATATCTTTCGTGGAAATCCAGCATGACCTGTAAGCCTGTCCCTTCCAGCATCCCATAGGCCTCCCATGAATTCTCCTCAGCCCCATAGCCTTCCCATGAAACCTGGTACTGTACAAAGCCTGACAGAAACTTCGCCTTGACTCCACCGCACCATCGACTGTCTACAACAGCTTTGAGAAGGTAACTTGGCTCATTGGACACAAGCTCCCGGGTAGGGACATCCTGGACCTTGCCTGATCCCGGATCCTCCTGGTACAGTTCGAACAACGTGACATTGAAAACTGGGTAGATACTTCATCTGGTGGGCAGTTGTACTTCGTAGACTCGGTTACCCACCCGACATTTGACCACGCAAGGTCCCAACATCCGGTGGTCCAGCTTCTCCCTTGGATGCTTACTGCGGATATTTTTTCAGTTCAACATCATGCGGTTCGCTTTCTTTGCCCATCCAGCAGCCACATCCTTCCAGGTAACATACTCTCATGATGGGAACCTTTTCTGGTCATGCCATTTCTGTCACCTTGCCTGTGCCCGTTGAATCGTGTCTCCAATCTTCTGCCAGGTTCCTTCCCATTCCTTAACCAAGAGCTTACTGCTAGGGTGTATCCCTTGATTATCAGACACGACACCAGACCAGTTCGTCCGGCGGTTAAACGCATAGTTGATCTCAAATGGTGAAAACCTGGTGGATTCCAATGTCGAGTTGTTGTAGGCATACTCCGCAAGGGGTAATGGCGAAACCCAATCATCCCGTTGGTAGGAACAGTAACTACATAAGTACAGCTCCAGTGTCTGATTAACCCTCTCGGTTTGCCCATCAGTCGCAGGGTGGAATGCACGCGAAAGGTTTAGTTTCACTTGCAACAAGTGCATCAGACTTATCCAGAACTTGGATGTGAATCAGCTATCTCGATCAGAGATGATGGACTCGGGGAGTCCATGAAGCTGCCAAACTTCCTTTCGGAATATCAAGGCAAGCCCCTCGATAGGCACCTCTGTGGTCAGGGGTATGAAATGTGTCATTTTCGGGAATCTGTCCACTATGACCCAGATCTTGGTATACCCTTTGTACTCTGGCAGTGCTACAATGAAGTCCCTTGATATCGGTGGCCATGGCCACATAGGAAGATCAATAGGTTCCAGCAGACCGAACTACTTGTACCTGATAGACTTATTTCTTTGGCATGCATTACATGTTAGCACATCGTCGGTGATGTGCTCGTCCATCCTTGGCCAATAGAAGTTAGCCCTAACCCTGCCAATCGTTTTATAGATCCCGAAGTCCCCCGCGATTCTGGAGTCATGTTTAGCCTGCATGATTGTCTGCTTCAGATTCTGGCCCTGGGGAACATACCACCTGTTCTTGTATGGGGGTTAGCCCTTTTCCTATGTGAAATGCCGGTTGACCCCTTTGTCACTGGCAGCCACTGCCTGCAGGATCCTTAAACATTCCTGGTCTTCCTTTATCGCTACCCACAGCTGATCCAAAAAGGAAGACTTGAGCCGAAATCCCTGGCACACCTGCAACACTTGTCGTCGTAAGATGTCCCGTTCCTGGCTCGCAACCTACTGTCCAGGATGAAACAATGATGGTGGCGGAAAATCACTCTGCCCTGCAGGGCGGTAGTCTCTACGCCGCGACAAAGCATCTGGCTTTTCATCCAACTGCCCTTCATGGTAAACCAGCTTGAAATTAAAAGGTTGCAGGGACTCAGCCCAGCAGTGCTGCCTTCAGTTAAGGACCTTGGTACTATTAAAGTACTCCAAATTGTTATAATCTGTACAGATCACTAACTGGTCCATTACAGAGGGTAGCAAATAATCCCTTTTCTTGAATGCCGCTATGAAGGCCATCATTTCCTTGGCCTGGATATCATAATTAATATCCACTGGGCGAAACTTGCGCCTATGATAGGCCACTGGATGCCATGTCGGATCCTCACAGAACTGGAGGAGGATGGCTCCTAATGCAAAGTCACTAGCATCGGTTTCTAGCCGGGTTGGCCGTCCAGGGTCAAAATGTGATACGATAGGTTTGGACGTAGACGCCTCCTTCCAGGGCTTGAAGGCCTGCTCACATGCAGCTGTCCCTTCCCATCAGGCATCCTTCTTTGTCAAGTCTATCAGAGGTTTCACCCTCTTGCTGAAACCCTCTATGAACCGATGATAGAAGTTGGCAAAGCCCATAAAGCTTTGAACGTCGACGAAGCATGTCGGAGGTGCCAAATCCCGGATTGCCTGCACCTTTTCTGACAACATAGAGATCCCCATATTGGAGATCTTGTATCTGCGGAATTCAACCTCCCGTTGGTGGAATCTGGACTTCTTAATGCTTACACATAGTCTAGCGTTCCGCAATTTCTCCATGACATGTCTCACCCTTGCGACATGCTCTTCCATAGTTCCGCAGTAGATCAGGATGTCATCCATGCATGCAATGACCCCTTCATCCATGAGATCCCGAAAGACTTCATTTATCATGTTTTGGAAAGTTGTTGGGACATTACACAACCCAAACGACATGACCGTGTATTCATACAGTCCATATCTGCAGTGGAAGGCCATCTTCCATTCCACTCCTTCTGCCATCCTCAGAAGGTTGTAGCCATTCTTCAAGTCCAACTTGGTGAACGCAATGGCTTTGCCTAACCTATCTCGCAGTTCATTCATCAATGGTAGAGGGTTCTTACTCTTCACCATGATTTTGTTCAGCCCTCGGTAATCTATTACCAGTCTTAATGTACCAACTGGTTTTGGCACGAAGAGGATAGGGGCTGCTGCCAAGGAAGTGGATCGCTGTAGCTTTCCTGTTCACAGCATGTCATTGAGATATTCCCGGAGTGCCTCAAGCTCCTTTTCCGATAACAGATAGATAGGCCCAAATGGAGGTTTAGTTCTGGGTTGCAAGTCGATCGTATGCTTATACTTCGAGTGCTCCGGTAGTGCCTCAATCCGTTCTTCACTAAAAATATCCCCATAGTCCTTATACTCGGGGAGCAGCTTAACTATAATGTCGGCATGATCCTCATCGGAGAATTGCACAATTCTCAACAGGTACACATTACTAGGGTCTTTGTCTAGTAACTCTTCATCGGTCACGAACACTAACCGCCGCTGCTCTGCCAGGCATTTAGCCTTGCAGAAATCTGAGTGCCAGGTTAGTGATTCTTTCTTCCAATCTATGTCTTGGTTATGGTCTTTCAACCAAGACATAGGTAGGTACCCATCCAGCTTAGTGTTGGGCATATCTGCATATTCAAAGCGCATCCCCTGGTGGTGGTCCCCTATCCTCATCTCTAATGACTTGGTATAGTGTAGACCTGACCCAGGAATGCGATTACCGCTGGCGTTGCTTCTCGGCACGTGTACCATGCGTCATACACAAGGTTCCTGAGCCTGCTTGACCCATCGGCTACTAAGCACTGGCCTAGTAGCTCCACTATCCAATAGCAGGAGCGCTTCTGTGCTTATCTGTCTAGCTCCTATCTTCCCATCTAACTTGACGTACAGGCGGAGTGAGTTGGTATGACGAGGCAAGTCATCACGCTTCTACCTCTTCCCTTCTCTTGGGGACTTAGGCATCTTGGCTTAGTAAATCCTTTGAGTCTGTTCTCTTTGGACACAAGAGGGGCCACAACGGGCAGGTAAATGTTAAGGGATTGGGACTCCTCTTTTCAATAACTAGGGTGTTTACTATCACGCCAGCATGATTTTGGGTACTAAACCCTCCTCAGGTGAACTTGAAAATAGCAATGTTTATTGGATCAAGTCCAGCCTGAACCAATTCTGCTTGTACTAAATATAACAATTTTCTCCCAGGTGGGTAGAAGTCCGCTGTTGGACTGGTTCCAAGCGAAGAAACCTTGCTTCCCCAATGTCGAGCGTCGGCTCTAGCAAGACCTCACCCACCCTTAACTGAAATAATGTCCTATGACTTGCCCATCCAGCTAACAAAATCCTGCAAGAAATACTTATAACTAGAACAAAGCAAATAACTAGAAACCCAACTAAGGAGGGAAAGCCCACCCCACCGCACCTGGCTGACAACATCTACCTGCCCACACCACCTGGGTGTAGTCAGTATCAGGGGCGTTTATGCGGTTGCAGGGTACTTACCCATCTCCGAAGCCACCTCCGTGACTCTTGTCCCTCTATCCTTCACGGGTCTATGGCTGCGGGTCAATAAGGTTACACCTTAAGCACAAGGGGTTCTCACCTATTCTGAGCCGTCAGTATCAACCTCCATAATCTGAGGTGATGCCTGGCGGAGTTCAAGTACCTTTGACGAGGAAGTCAGAGGGAGCGCTTCAATGCGCTTTAGTCCCTTGTCCGTTCCTGTGGGCACATGTACCGCGGCTAACCGTTTCAATCCGAAAGCCTGTTTGGATGAACTAACAACTGGGGCCGTCGCGGTACACCATCTCCAAAAGTGACCCGTTTGCCCGCACTTGGTGCACTGGTTGTACTTCCTCCGGCATTTGCTCAAAGTCTGCGGGATTTGCCTTATGCGCTATTGCTAACTCGGAAGTCGCTGGCTTTGCCTGTTTCCCCGCATTGAAATTAGTATGTTTGCCAGACCTTTGGTTCTGTCTGCGTGAACCTTTTTCCTTCTGCTTGAACCTGCCAGATATCGAGGATCTATTCTCCTTCTTATCTGCGAACAGAGACCAGGGGGCTGGGTGGATGACGCGGTCACCGAACCAGTTGTTGTCCTCCAGTGTGTGCACGTCCTTCCGGTGAAGATCAAGGTACTCGTTCAGGTTGGGCGGATGTGGCCACTCAAGTGCCCATGCATTCCAAACCTCTTCTGTGATGCCTGATCGAACCTTGTCTTGTACCTGCACTGGATCTGTACAGCTAAGCTTATACATACAATCAATTATCTTACCTAGCTACTCCTCGATCTGATGGGGCTTCATCACAAGGCCCCGCCAGTGGGGAAGAGATCGATCTCGCTCAGCCTGGTCTCCGCCGAAAGTTCATTTCAGCCATTCTTGGAACTCTTTACATGTCTGCCAGGGGTTGCTTTCTTTGACAGGGACACCAGTGCGCTTGGCGGCTTCCTTGTTAATGTGTCCATGCAGGCCTAGATACCATGCCTGAGTGGAGTCCTCAAGCAGCGTGATCACCAAGTTTACCTTATCCATATCGGTTAACTTGCAATCCGCAAAGTATTCAAATTCGACCTCTATGAAGGTCAAGAGGCTCGTGAGTTCTGTAACTTTGCCCTTGAATGGAAGGGTGCCCCTCAGCTTCTCCAGCTTCTTCTGCTGGTACCTTGGTGTAGGCCTAGAAGTCAAACCAGTACCACTCAGGGCTCTCGCCACCTGTAACGGGGGCACCCCTAGGAAGATGGATCCCAAGGTTGCGACCGCACCAAACAACTTCAAACCTATCGCCAAAAGTTCACACAGATGTAAGAGTAAAGCAGACGGTAAAACTTAATATCGTTAAGCCTGATGCTTCACTCAATTAAGGTCTCGGGAGGATTGATTGTTGGAGTAGGAGAGTTCTCGCATAGACTTTCAGGTAGTTTTATCTTATGCCAGAAACTCCCCCATCAGTTTACTCCAACTATTCGAGCACACCCTTCTCCGCTAAGGGCGGTCCGACACGTCTCCTGACACCCCCTTCGGGCATGTATGTGTCGACCCGCTCTAGTCGGCGTTCACCATATGTGCATATCGTTTCTGCGGCGCATTTCCATTCTGCCCGCCGGAGTGAAAACCTCTGCGCATCGGGGACTTGCCAGTGGCTAACTGTCAAGACCCCTTGCTGAACTAGACTATCTATGACACCCTTCCCATGCGCGTTGATTTCTTCTTGACGCCGGAAGCTACCGTGAGCGGTTTATCTATCTACTATTTACGAGTCTCGGGCTTCCGGTGTCTTCCGCAGGGTACGGTGGTCCAGGAGTGATCCAATGGGCGCTACCCACGACCACTACCTCGGATACACCTTACCTGCGGTAGGAATCATGCTTTTAGTGTCTCTGCACTTCCCTCTCAGAGCCTATGGCGTTGGGGACATCCTTGGGCGTGGTAGGTGCAAAACGTTCCCAGTCGTGCCGGCACCACCCGGGACTACCTTCGGGACCCCCACGGTTAACTCCCGTTAACTCCGTCAGTTTTGGTCCGTTTTACTCCGAACAACTTGGAGGAGGTACTCCACCTTCCACCCTATGCCCCCTTATATATCCTGCGAACAGCTTACGGTCGACCGGACGGCAGCAACGTATACGGTGTTGCAAGCAGGTCTCCAAAGATCCTCCTTTGCTAGACTGCACACAACTACGCAACCGTTTGCCCATGACGTCCGGGCCTCAAGGCGGGGCCGGAGGGGCATGATAGGAATAATGTCTTCAATTTACAGCTTCTTCGTAGCTGCGTAGCTCGCCCAATAGCATCTCCCGGAACCCCAGATTCCAGTATTATGTATGGTTTCGTGTGACAAACATTCCAGTCATTTTTCCCAAACTCCCCGAGGGACTTCGTATTGGGAGGTAGGGTAACTCAGGCCCTTGAACAGGGTAATCCAAGCCTCAAGGCAGGGTAACCCTGTTCTGAGGGTAGGGTAATCTTGTCCGGTGGACAAGTGGATTTTCTCCTGTTACCCTGTCTATCCCACTTCCGGGGATAGACACACTCGGCCTTTCTCTAGTTACCCAGCCTAGCTGTGTATTGGCCCTTCATAGGTCCCTAAGTACGCTGACACCAACCTTGGGCGTAGCCATGTACCTAAATACTTGTGTCCACTAAGTCTGCTCATCTCGGAGCCCGGGCCATCGGGTCTCCGTAGGTCAAGTACTCACTTGCCTGCCGGTTCCTACCAGTTCGCCTCCGAGCTACCTGTATGGGTGTAGGTTCCGGCTGCCATAGCTCACATATGCTGGGTCATTACACCACCCTCTTGGTCCATCAATCCTACTGTCATTTCTTCTCGCTGCTGCAGTCATGCTTCTGACCACCGAGGAACGGGGTCAAATCTGGGAGCGAATCTCCATCGTCATCATTATGCGAGCTGTCATGGTCCGAGTCCCCTAGATCTCCACCTGCTCCTACTGTACCTTCTCTGGGTGGTGCATTTCCCTCACCACTACCTCCAGTATTCCCACCTAGGGATTCCCGGGGTCTATTGTAGCCTTCCAACCATTCCTCCTAGTTGTCCTGGTTACCATCCTGTGGGGGGTTAGCGCCTCATGGTCCTGATGCCAGTGGTGGAACAGGGTGTCCCCCACTCTCAGGAGTTGGGTTGGGTGCCGTCTGTGTTATCCGGAGAAAAGACTACAACTCTGGACAACTCCAGGGTTGCATGGGGGGCCCATGTGCCTCGATGACCCACAGTACCCACATGTTGGTTGTCCATCTCCTTCTTTCTGCCTCCTTCTATACCTCACCGGGGTCCGTGGACACTTTCTATCCGCATAGGAGTGGTAATGAATCCATCCCACACCGGGGGCGCTTCTGACTTACAGCCTTACAGACAGAACCCATCTTGGCTGTCTGAACCGCCACTTGTGATGGTGGGGAGACCGGCAGGAAGACTTGGCTTCGAGGGTGCCGTGGGGATGACAGGGGCTCAAGGAACCCTATGAGCAGGTGTTCCTCGCCCGGGGATAGTGGTCCCTTGTCATGGAGCCTTAGGTGCTCGATCTTCCTGGAGCTGTACCTGTTCAAGGAACCCAGGTGAAGCAGCACGTATTGACTTGAATCCTGGAAGTGCCGAAGCCTGGGGTAGGAAAGGGGTGGCAGGGGATGGGTTAGAACTACCGTCTCGTAGAGGAACGGGTAGAGAAGTGGGTCTTGGGGTCGCTATGGGAGGTACAGGAGCTGCGACCAACAGTGTTGTAGGTAGAATGCTGGGGGCAAGAATCGGACGAGGAGTTGGGTTAGGCATATCTTGGGCCGTGATACACTGCGGTTGGGACATCCTTTTCCTTCCTCAACGTCCATTAGTTGGCCGGACTGTCGGGCTTCCAGAACCACTACGCCCGATTGAGGGAGGGACAGACAGGGAGCCTGTAGATGTCCTGGGGAAGGAGGAAGTATAACTGCAGCCACCACCTCTCAGGCTTTCCCACATGGGTATAGTGATTGGGCTAGGCTATACGGTCTATTGCTTGTCTCTCGCTCTCATAGCTGATTCCATGCCCCAGTTCTCGGGCTTGGTATGGATGAGTGGGAGTAGGGGCGCGGCCTCTAACATCAGTACATCATTCTCAGCACCAATACTATACCCTCCTTCGCAAGCCTTTTCCAACGCTGTCATCCGAGTCCTCAATACTTGCTGATCCCTGATCATCCGCAAGTATGTCTCCCGCTGCACTTTCATTCATTCCACCGCTGCCGTAGTGATCTGTTTCTGGAACACCCCCTGCCACTGGGTGTTCCAGTTCCCTAGTTCACGCGTTGCTTCCCCAATCAACTTAGATACCTCCCAGATGACTTAAGGTTCGACGAACTCACACGAGAACACGCGGAATGGGATGCCTTGGGGTGCGGGAAGGGTCATGTTGTGGACAAGGGTAGAGTCTGGGAAAAATGACAGCGCTGCAGCGCGAGGGTCTGTAATCATGAGGTCAAGGCATTCACTAGGTAATCGAATAGGGGCAGCCTGCAGAAGCAAGCGATGACCATCCCAGTCAATACCTCAAATATCTGCAAAAACCGAGACACGAAACATTGTGGCGGCATATTCAGCAAGATCAAGGTCTGAATCCAAGTTGGATTCCATCCTGGATTGAAGTACAGTACTAGCTATTGTGCTTTCCACCCTGGGCTACTTGTTTTACACAAGGTTACCAGTATTCACGCAAGGTCAGTGCCGCAGGTTGAAAACAATTAATCAGGAGAGGAGTGCAGTCAGGAGCTTGCTTAACAATATATTGAAACGTGGGCACCCCTAGGAAGATGGATCCTAAGGTTGAAACCGCACTGAACAATGTCAAACTTAGGGCGAAAGGTTAACACAAATGTAAGAGTAAAGTAAACCGTAAAACCTAATATTGTTAAGCCAGACGCTTCATTCAATTAAGGACTCGGGAGGATTAATTGTTGGAGTAGGAGAGTTCTCACATAAACTTTCAGGTAGTTGTATCTTATGGCAGAAACTCCGCTATAAGTTTACTATAACGATTCGGGCACACCTTTCTCCGCTAAAGGTGGTCCGACAGGTCTCCTGATACACCCTTCGGGCATGGATGTGTCGACACACTCTAGTCCGCATTCGCCTTAAGCGCTTATCGATTCTGCGGTGCTTTTCTATTTTGCCTGCCGCAGTGAAGATTTCAGCGTATCAGTGTCTTGCCAGTGGCTAACCGTCAAGACGCTGCATGAACTAGACTATCTATGACACCCTTCTCAGGGGCATTGATCTCTACTTGGCCCCAGAAGCTACGGTGAGCTTTTTATGTATCTACTATTTACGGTTCTTGGCCTCCCACTGTCTTCCGCTGGGTACAGTGATCTGCAAGGCGTCCAATGGGTGCTACCCATGACCACCACCTCAGACCCAACTTACCCATGGTAGGAATCATGCTTGTAGGGTTTCTGCACATCCCTTTGAGAGCTGATGATGTTGGGGACACTTGCGGGCTTGATAGGTGTAAAACTCTCCTGGCTGCGCCGGCACCACCCGGGACTACCTTTGGGACCCCTATGGTTAACTCAGGTTAACTCCATCAGTTTTGATCTGGTTTACTCCAAACCACTTGCAGGAGGTACTCCACCTTGCGCCCTATGCCCTCTTCTATATTCTGCGAACAGCCTACGGTCAACTGGACGGCAGCGGCGCATATGGTGTTGCAAGCAGGTCTGTAAACATTCCATTTTGCTAGACTGCACACAACCATGCAACCGTTCCCCCATGACGTCTGGGCCTTAAGCCAGGGCCGGGGGGTTATGATAGGAATAACGTCTCCAATGTACAGCTTCTTCAGAGCTGCCTAGCTCGCGCAATAGCATCTCCCGGAACCCCAAATTCCTGTATTATACATGGCTTTGCGTGACAAACCTCCCAGTCATTTTTCTCAAACTCCACAAGAGACTTCGTATTGAAAGGTAGGGTAACTCAGGACTTTGGGCACAGCAACCCCAGCCGCATGGCAGGGGAACCTGATCCAGAGGGCAGGGTAACCTTGTTCGGCGGACAAGCTAACCTTTCCCTGTTACTCTGTCTATCCCGTCACCAGCGATAGACATTTCTCCTCTGTCTCCAGTTACCCGACCTAGCTGAGCAACTGCCTCTTCCGAAGTCCCTAAGTACACTGACACCTCTTGAAGGTATACCCAGGTACTTAAGTACCTGGCCAGCTAATTCTGTTCATTCTCGGAGCCTGGGCCATTGGGTCTCCGTAGGTCAAGTACTCACTTGCCTGCCAGTCCCTACCAGTTTGCCTCCAGGCTACCTGTATGGGTGTAGGTTCCGACTGCTATAGCCCATGTGTGCTGGGTCGTTACACTATTGGTTGATCCGCAAAACCTTTTGGAATATCACTCATACTGGAGAAAAGGTATATGCTATATTTTCAGACCACTGATTTCCACGATGTTAAGAGGAGACTTCAACCAACAGTATTCAAAATATACTTGGTTGAACAGTTACTTCTTTGATCTCCTATTATACCCCTTTTATGCCACATTTAGTAAGCAGCCCTCGCTTCTGGTTGATTATGAAGCCACCTGCCCTGATCGTACCACTACGTGCCAAGTGGCTTGCCTGAACACGTTCCATTTTCTTAACATCTACAAGAGGTTAGAAACCTGGCTGGGCCTGGTCTGATCAATCTACGAAGTGTCCAAGCGAAGGTAGCACTACGGAGTGGTAGAACCAGGAAAGGTCCGGCTGCGGAAACAGGACACCAGGGAGTTACTAGAGACTCAAAGTGGGCTGCAGGTCCTACAAGAAGGCCCTACCAAGAGAAGGTAACCCAAGAAACTGCGGGGGCCAAAGAGTGACTTCTCAAATAACGATATGGAGAGACAACCAGTGCGAGGTTTGGCCAAACAGACCATTAGCAAATCAAGCAACCAGTTAGCAAAGACAGCAACCTGTCTTCCTGGGGATTTTCCCCTCTAGCCCCAGTAAAGGACAGGCACTTGCACAACCACGAAAGCGAGAAACCTCATGTGCCCATACTATAAAGAAAGGGGCTGACGACAAGGAAGAATCAGACCAATCAGGAGCAGGAGGACTACCAAACAAATCACCAGATGACTCATCAGACAGCTCCTTAGACAACAGCTCTAGGGGCGAAGAATCTGTGCACGGTATGTCAGAGGGAGAATTCGTTGCACCGCCCGGCCTATTGGCGCGGCAAGAGGGGCCAAAGGTCCAGCTTCCTGTACCGCAAATGTTTCCCCGTGAAAAGGAAGGCCTAAAACCTGAGGCATTTGACTGAGAGGTAATAACCACGTCCCAGTACCTTGCCTTGCACGGTATGGACAAGACGAAGGAAGGGAGCGGAGTCTCCTCGGGAGGTTTCTGTACAGGGAAGGCGGAGGAGTTATACCACCAGGCGATGAACGCCTATGAAAGCAGGGACAACACAGGAGGAATGACCCTGATAAAATATTGGTGAGACAGATTCCCGTCCTCGGGAAATATGGAAGAACTGTATAAGAAATTCCCGGAAATACAGCCAGTACGAACGGGAAAAACAGACAGAATAACACTGGTTGCAACTGAGCTCTTAATGTACCATGAACAATTGCCCAATGGGACGGTATCCCAGTATACACTGCGATAGAAACTGTATGAGGCAATGCATCTCAGACGACGCCAACAGGTAGAACCCATGGAAGAAGCGGAAGACTCTTTTGACAAGATCGTCAAATAAGTTGAATGCAAGGATGCTATCCTGTACGACTGAGGTGTTTACTAAATGCACATACCACAGTAGTGCAGCAATAAAGGATCGTCACCACGTGATAACACAGGGAAGGAACAACCTAGCTGCAAAGGATGGAAAGGGAAGAAAGACAAGAAGCAGAAACGGTGCAATGAAGGCACATATTTCGAATATGGCAAAAACAGGCACTATGCAAGGGGCGGTTCTGCTGAGAAGGGGAAGGGAAAAAATGCAAAGAGATATACAAGCACTAAACACATAGAAGCAAGGGAATATGCCAAAGTGGAAATTAACTCCGTGGAAATGGAAAGCCTCCGCACGCAAGCAGCCCTGGCAGTTAGGCCCCATGATGTACTAGAAAGAACAATCTACATAGAGGGCCAGCCATCAAAAGTACTATTTGACACAGGAACAATTGGTTGTGACATTTTCAGCACTACCTTTGTCTCTACTCATGGCATACCCACGGAAAACCTACCCCAACCAACAACAGTTAACATGGCATTAAAAGGTTCCCACTCCTGAAGCCACAAGAAATGTGGACTGACGATAGGGATCGGAAAAAGGAAATGGACAAAGCAGGAGAGGTTGGTAGGAAACTTGGCAAAAGACAACGCCCTGATTGGAACACCATTCCTAAAAAGACATAATGTTCTTATCAGGTGCAGGGATACAGCAGTGGAGTTTCCCAATGACAAACTGCGTCTGCTATAGAAACCAACAAGTGGGGAATTCTGAGCCGCTGTGTTAGACACCACATCAGTAATACTGTTAGAGGAATACCGGGACGTAGTCCCAGACAAGGTTCCTGAAATGATACCACCTGTGCATAAGATTAACCACCACTATCGGCTAAAGCATCCAACGGACCTAAAAAACCACCCCACATGCTCAATCCCCTAAGCATACAAGGAGAAACTCATGAACTAGATTAATAGGAAGTTGCGGGCCAGGGTAATTGTACGATAGGAAGTCCCTAGAGCGGTACCTATATTTCTGCAACCAGAAGCAGACAGGAGGATCCGCCCTCTTGTGGATTGAAAAATCTGAAACGACAACGCCGTCATAGACACGCTGTCTATCCCTAATGCACAGCACATACCAAACTGCATTGGCCGAGCCAAATTCAGTGGTAAGATAGATCTAAGCGACGCATATTTCCAAACTCAAGTAGACAAGGACAGCGCTAAGTTCAACTTATTCAAAGCCCGGTTTGGAGTGTTTGTCAGCCAGGTAATCCTCCCAGGAGACATGAACACACCAGCGATATTTATGCAAATTATAGAAGACCTTCTGGGTGAATTCCTACATTATTTTGTATGGGTATACATTGATGACATAATCATATTCTTGGACACATCAGAGGAATACGAAAAACACATATGCCAAGTGTGTGAGCGCCTCAGAAAGGCCAAATTCAAGGTAAACAAAAATGAGGCAGTACTGATTGCAGATAAACTGGAAGTACTAGGACAGATAGTGGATAATGAAGGAATCCATGCCTGCCTCTGAAAGGTATGGACCATTGCAGGTTGAAAGACACCTCAAAAGAAGAAAGAATTACAAGGATGCTTAGGAATAGTGAATTACGTGGCCCAGTTCCTCGCACACTATACTACCCTAACAGCACTATTAGCGGATCTACCGGGAAATGCGGAATTCGTATGGACAGGCACCCATCACACAGCATTCAAGATGGTCAAGAAGCGAATTGCCAATCATCAAGTGTAACGACCAAACATATATGAGCTATGGCAGAGGGAACCTATACCCATACAGATAGCCAGGAGGCGAACTGGTAGGAACCGGCAGGCAAGTAAGTACTTGACCTATGGAGACCCGATGGCCCGGGCTCTGAGAAGGAACAGAAGTGGCTGGTCAGGTACCTAGGTACCTGGGTGCACCCGGGAGTGGTGTCAGCGTACTTAGGGACGTCTGAAGGGGCAGTTACTCAACTAGGCAGGGTAACTGGAGAAAGGTCAGAAGTGTCTGTCTCCGGCGAAGGAATGGACCGGGTAACTGGGGAGAGTCTTCTTGTACATCGGACAAGGTTACCCTACCCTCAGGACTAGGTTACCCTGCCATGAGGCTTGGGTTACCCTGCCCAAAGTCCTGAGTTACCCTACCTTTCAATACGAAGTCCCTCTGGGAGTTTGGGAAAATTGACTGGAATGTTTGTCACGCGAATCCATGCATAATACTGGAATCTGGGATTCTGGGAGATGCTATTGGATGAGCTACACAGCTCCGAAGAAGCTGGAAATTGGAGACATTATTCCTATCATATCCCTCCGGCCCCGCCATGAGGCCCAGACGTCATGGGCAAACGGTTGTGTAGTTGGGTGCAGTCTAGCAAAGAGGAATCTTTAGAGACCTGCTTGCAACACCGCATACGTCGCTGCCATCCGGTCGACCGTAAGCTGTTCGCAGGATATACAAGGGGGCATAGGGCTGAAGGTGGAGTACCTCCTCCAAGTTGGTTGGAGTAAAACGGACCAAAACTAACGGAGTTAACGGGAGTTAACCGTGGGGGTCCAGCAGGTAGTCCCAGGTGGTGCCGGGGCGACTGGGAAAGTTTTACACCTACCACGCCCAAAGATGTCCCCAACGCCATAGGCTCTGAACGGGAAGTGCAGGGACACTAAAAGCATGATTGCTACCACAGGTAAGGTGTATCCGAGGTAGGCGTCGTGGGTAGCGCCCATTGGATCACTCCAGGACCATCGTACCCTGCGGAAGACACCAGAAGCCCGCGACTCGTAAATAGTAGAAAGGTAAACCGCTCACAGTAGCTTCTGGGGTCAAATAGAGATCCATGCATATGGGAAGGGTGTCATAGATCGCCTAGTTCATGCGGTCTCTTGACTGTTAGCCACTGGCAAGACGCCGATGCACAAAGGTTTCCACTCCGGTGGGCAAAGTGGAAATGCGCCGCAGCCAGGATAAGCGCACAAGGTGAACGCCGACTTGAGTGTGTCGACACATATATGCCCGAAGGCGGTGTCAGGAGACGTGTTGGACCACCCTTAGCGGAGAAGGGTGTGCTCGAATAGTTGGAGTAAACTGATGGGGGAGTTTCTGGCATAAGATAAAACCACCTGAAAGGCTATGCAAGAACTCTCCTACTGCAACAAAAAATCCTCTCGAGACCTTAATTGAGTGAAGCGTCAAGCTTAACGATATTAAGTTTTACAGTCTACTTTACTCTTACATCTGTGTGAACTTTTGGCGATAAGTTTGCAGTTGTTTGATGCGGTCGCAACCTTGGGATCCATCTTCCTAGGGGTGCCCCCGTTACATCAAGTCATGCGGCCAACAGATATACGAAGCAAGGAACCAATTTGGTTAGTTACAGATGCCTCAGATTTATGGATCGGAGCATCGGTAGGACAGGGAGCAACATACGAGAGGGGGCTTGACCAGCGACGTTACTCTGTAAAAATTCACCCATATGCAGACAAATTATGCAACCATCTACAAAGAAGCCTTAGCGATGGTGGAGGTGCTTAACTGGTTCCGGAATGTACTAATGGGAAATTCCTTTACAAATGTTACAGACCACCAGCCCCTGACCTACCTATGAACTGCCAAGAAGCCAAGTGGAAAGTGAGTCAGATGGCTTAGTGCCCTGGGAAAGTATGATGCGCAGATACTCTCTGCACCAGGAACTGTGAACTATTTAGCTGATGCCCTTTCCCGGATATACAAGGGAGAATCAGACTTGGACCCACTCTACGTCTATGATTATACCCAGGAATTGGATGACATCCCAGATACCAGGGTCTGCGAGCAAGAATGAAACACAATGGAGCCAAAATGAGATAGGTCTGCTACCTCCCCTGCTTACACATTCACTGAGTACCCCAATGAGGCCCCTGTACCCCCTGCAAGCCCCAACCCACTCACTGTGGGAAATGATTAGGGTGACAAGTGCACCTTGCGCAGCACACCACCCGAGGAACTTCAACGTAGCAAACTGCACTATTCACACTGTTATGTGGACCATTGGCCATATCACCAAACCCTGATTAAGTTCACAAATAACAACCCAGGGCCGCAACACAAGCCAACTCCTTGACCACCGAGTGAAGTACCGAGCCCCCCAAGTATAGAAATTGACCCCAGCACTCCAGAGTCCCACATGATCAAGACTGGGAATGGCGGCAAAGAATTGGTGGAAGACCAAATAGTGTGGGAGAAGGGCCATCCATCCTTATTCAACTGACGACTAGGTCCTATATAATCCCTGGAATACTAAACCCTGAAGCACCAGCATTCCCAATGCGCGATAGGCCGCCAGCCAATCAACAGAGTAGAACCGATAAAATACGCTAAGAATGACACAATAGTTTCAATAATGCCCCCAACAATAGATGAATATCGATGTGAACTATACAATGTCTGGGAAGCTAATGAAGATGATAACTAACTGGAAATAATCAGAGCAAGCGGGATGGAAGACGAGCGAGACAACAGACAAACAGTCAACGAAATGATTGGGACATTCCGGGTGCACATGATTGCAGCATACCGGAAGCAACCAATATGGAAAAAGGTTAACAAAACCATGGACTCCACAGGAGATTGTCCTCCTTTATAGTTGCAAATAGAATCCTATACACTAAAATCCTATATGGGGAGGAATGGCTGTATATTCTGAAAGGTCCCATATTCAGAAATACTATACTGACAGAGTACATTGTAGCCGAGATCCAGAACAAGGGCTATGATGGCGCGGGACGGAACTTGTGGTACCCTACTCAGTACCTATTCAGGCTCGAAATGCACCAGGATTTCAGAGCATACATGTCGCAATGCTACACATGCCAAATGAACAAAGAACCCACAAAGTTACCAGAAGGAAAGGCCTAGACGATTGTCCTACCAGCAGAAACATTCAAATTAATAGCCATTGACTTTGCGGGACCATTCCACAATTTATGCGGATATGGCAGGATCCTACTGGCCTTAGATGGGTGCTCAGGATTTACATGGCTCATACTGACAAACAAGCAAGTAACAGCAATAACAACCTGGGAACTGCTATGCAACAGGATATTTACAACCCATGGCTATCCAACGACAATAGTAAGTGATACGGAGTCACGATTTGAGTCACATGTATGGAGACAGCAGTGTCGATCGCGCGGAATTGAGAATGTCAAAGCAGCACCAGGCCACTATGAGACCAACGGACCAGTTGAAAGAATAATTGTAGAATTGAAAACTGCTTTTTGAAACCTAGGCAATGGAAGACAAAACAATTGGTTTGATGCCATACCCGAAATGGCTGCATACTGAAATGCGGAATGGTCTGAAACACTTGGCATGTCACCATACAAAGCAGTTTATAGAAAGATCTACCTGCTTCTTCCCCTGGGGAACTTCAAGAATTCTACAGTTCCAGCATCTGACGAATTGTTAAACAGACACCAAGCAATGCAAATACTGCATTCAATGCTATCAAGCTAGTGCAATTCAGGAGTACAAGAACAGTAGCAAAGTGACACAGACACCAAACTCCAAGTAGGACAGGTAACCAGTTGCTGGTTTATGGAAGCCTATTTGCAACTGAATCAGGACGAAGCAAGAAACTACAACCACACTTGGAAGGACCATTCAAAATACCAGGATATGATGACCATGTGGAAAATTACGTTGTCTAAATAGACGGGATAATGCATACAAACCGAGAAGGGACATTTCACGCATCCAGCGTGAAAAGATCGCTCTCTAATGACTATAACGTGTTCCCTGGAACAAGCCAAGCAAAACCACCCCCTATCGTGGTTAACAAGAAACCAGAATGGGAAGTAGATGCTATTCGAGACCACAGAAGGGATATGATCGTGACCAATTTCTAGTCAAATCGGTGGGATATCTAGAAACAGAAAATAGCTGGGAACCTATTGAAGGATTAGGAAATGCGATAGAACTAGTAAACCAATTGTGGGAGGACAACAAACTGGAGGATCAGCTACCCCCTACAATAAACTATATGACAGTGACATGGAGCCCAACCCTACCGGAAATGGAACACCTCCATCCAGATATACAGCAAGGAACACAAGACAGGTTTTGGGTAGTCTTCTGGGAAAGTGATTTCGAAAGCAGTGAAGATGAGAATAGGGTCATGGGGGATGAGGGGGCATACCTTGCGCGGCTAGCCATAGTCGAGTATGGAGAATAGGAAACAAAGGAAACACATACCATCCAAGAGCCTTACTATGTCAAACTATGAGCAAGTGCCGTAGAGACTGTGCCATCAGCTAATGGGACTATTGGTGAACCGTGACATTAAGCCTGGACGATATCTTACATGGCGATTATTTAGACATATTTGCAACAAATGCCGTGAAAAATGAATCAACTGGATGTGGGAAGACACACTAGCGGACATGTTACGCCTCCGTGGTGGTTACTATCTGAGTATGGAGAAATGTGATACGTTGGTGGAAACGGAAGAAACCGAAATTAAAATACCACATCCTTTTCCCCTGAACATTTAAGCCAGGGGATTACTGGATATTAGAGACCAAACCTTCCCCAGAACACTTAAGTGAGACCGACACCGCGACATAAATACCCCCCACCTACCCGCAAAAATAGAAAGGAAAAAATAACCGCGATACCACAACTGAAAAAACCTTTTTTCCAAAGAACACCTTACTCTTATGCGAAGAAAATGGAAAATGTCGACATAGGAAGAAGTCAGTATGAAGGGACGAGACCACGTTGTGGGATACTTGCTGTACTGGGAAATCATTCCACTAAGCGCATACTGGAAGATATTCGATGTTGATTACTGCAAGGAATGCGGGTGAATCAATATCGAGACGCACGATTGGGAGAACCGGATATTGTAAAATACGAGTGACCTACCATACTACTGGGAATCGGGTTGCTTTGTGCATAAAGCACCTTGTCAGGAGTGTTTGGAAAGATGGTTGGAGGTTGCACAAGGGATGTTGCAGGACGACTTAGGATTGCTGCAGGAAAGCCATGATAACTAGGATGGGTTCTATGGAGGACTTGCAGAAAATAGTGGATCTACTGACTAATGGGGTTTTTTAGGTTATTTTGTTTGATGAAATTGTCATTTTATTTTGGGAGTGTAACTGGTACTGGTACTAGGTTATGTTTATGTTTGATTTTACAAGTATCGCTTGATACTTGAATTGTTTCGTGTGCTATTGCTTGATACAAACAAGGTTTTATGTTGGGTTTCACAGTATCGCTTGATACTTGTATTGTTTTATGTGCTATCGCTTGATGCACAAAATGATTTATCTTGGGTTTGACAGTATCACCTGATACTTGCATTGTTTCGAGTGGTATTGGTTGATACACCCAACAGTTTGGAATATTGCTCATACTGGAGACAAGGGATACGCTGTATTTAAAGACTGCTGCTTTCCACTATAAGAAGAGCAGACTTCAACTAACAGTATTCTAAATATACTTGGTTCAATAGTTACTTCTTTGATCTCCTATTA
Source organism: Tuber magnatum (assembly GCA_003182015.1). Taxonomy (NCBI): domain Eukaryota; kingdom Fungi; phylum Ascomycota; class Pezizomycetes; order Pezizales; family Tuberaceae; genus Tuber; species Tuber magnatum. The sequence continues at coordinate 68,128 of PYWC01000086.1, read as the reverse complement.
CACCCCTCGGAAGCCTTCTTTAGTAAGCAGTGCTCGCTTCCTGTTGATCAAGAAGCCAACTTCTCCTGATGTACTACTACGTGACTAGGGTCCGCCTGAACACGTTACATGTGTCGAGATCTCCATCATCTCTTCTTCCCCCGTCTGTTACTGCCTCGAGTTGGCCCACTCCTGGTCACAGTTGGAATCTCTCATCTTGGTGGCCTCGGCAGGCCACTAGTTTTATTTCTCTTTAGTACTTGGGTGGACCATGCAGTTGTCATTACTGCTTGACATCCATGTTCTTTTTGCATGTTCTTTCTTTGCTTCTGCTGCAGTTTCTTTAGCTTCTCTTTGTACTCTCTGCACATTTTGTTCAAACTGGTCATGGTCTTCCAACGCTGCCCAACAGTTTTCTTCCACGGCGGCATGGATGGACAGCTGCTGGCTTCTACGGGTAGTGTTGGTAGGAGAGGAGAATAACATCTTTGGTGTTGGTGAAGTTGGGGCTGGATACCACTCTTGATAGTGTTTGGGGGAATAATTGGTCCACTTAGCATAGTATTGAAGTTTACTAAAGTCTAAGCATGAGTCAATTATTTCTTCAAGTCAGTATTCGTCTTCTCCACCTATATGAATAGTTGGAGCCCAGAGTTTCTTTCGTGAGGGAAAAGAGCTTTCTGGATAGAGTTGAAGAAGGCTAGTGAGGAATGTTGGATGAGTCCGTTTCATTGAGGCAGAAAGGTCAAGTTTATATGCCCGCAATCTGACCCATACGATTATATTGTATGGTACAAGTTTCTTGTTGTACAGCTTTTTCGTAGGTCTTATAGTCTGGATATTGCCTGGTCTCAACCACTCCTTGTCGCTGACCATAAGGTTTGGGTCCGGCCTCTGGTTCTTATCACTGTTCTCCTTGGGACCAATTTTTGCTCGAGTGATTTCATCTGGTAAGACATTGTAGATCTTGATTATATCGTCAGCTTGTGTTATCTTTCTTGGCACTTGGGATTTTGCTGCATAAAATTACGGGTTGTATCCAGAGTTTGCCAAGATGAGTCTCATCGCTACCGTTTCTTGTCATCCATTGTAGTATGCAAATTCCGGTCTGCACAAGAATTTTGTCCCCTTGTTCTACTGGTAGTGGACATAGGCTCGCAGATATTGTATTAATATTACTTTTATTCATTCGGTCTGTCTGTTCGTTTGTGGGTGGACTGCCGTTCTCAAGTGCTGGTTGATACTCAATTGTTGTGTAACATCTTTCTATACTTTTGCGGTGAAGAGTGATCTCCTATCAGAAGTAATACCTTCTAGTAGGCCTGGAGTCTAAAGACTTGGTATTTACATAAGTTGGAGAATTGGGGTACCATTAGACCTTTTCTGCATGGTATAAAGTACACCATTTCTGTAAGTCAGTTGGTAATAACCCATGTGGTGTCATGACCATTCTACTGCGGTAGACTTGTTATGAGATCCATTGCTATAGATTGCTGTGGTCTTCCCGGAGTTTCGACTACTTTGAGCCGCCCGTAGAGTACATGTTTAGCCATTTTTGTTTGTTGACTTGTATCATAATTCTTCAGATATCTTTTAATATCATCACGCATTGATGGCTAGTAGTATGATCTCTGAATCAATGCTACCGTTTTTGCTGCACTACTGTATCGCATATGTAGGATCCCGTGATTTCTCCTTCTTGATTCTATTGGCAAGGCTTCCTCATCAGGGAGCCTTATCTTGTTATTGTACCGTAGGTATCCGTTCTTTTTCTGGCATATCCCGAATGAGACCTTTTTCATTTGTTTTAGGTATCAGTTTAACGCCTTCTTTATCTCCTTGAATTCTCGGTTGCTGGCTGTGCTTCTTGTCCTTTATTCTTTGTCTCCTTCACTGTTAATTGTTTTCGCAGCCATTTCATTTGGGGATTCAGATCAACTTTCTTCACCGTCTTCTTTCTGGAAATATTTCTTTTGTGGAAGAAGTGGTCTTTGTTGTTGTGACTGTGTTTCTTCTTGGTTTAGGAAGTGCTTTATTCTTTATGACAATGTGTCCTGCTTTACTCCTTCCTTGCTCTGTCAGTATTTGATTTGGAAATGGTATTGGCTTAAACTCTGGCTCTATCTAATCTGTCGTCTATTAAGTTCATTGGTGGAAGTAAATACTAGTATGTTCCTATTGTCTATAATAACAGGAATTATATATTGACTTCTTATTGTCTACTTCTGCCAGTCATTGAGCACGGGAACTATACCTAACAGCACATTGTCATGAATGTCATAGTTTTGCTACGCCTTTCACATGGTTTTTGGTTGAAATGCAACCAGCCTCCATGATCTGTCTTCGCATTATTACAGGAGAATACCGGAGCATACACAGTTGCATTTCTCTGTCTCAATCCCGATGGGTACTAAGAGGTTAAAGTGGCATAGTAACGGGGTCATACTAAGTCACCTTCCTATATTGTTGAACACTGGTTGTTCTTTTTTCCCCCATTCCACTTTGATTTCTTTTTCTGTCATATTGTTGGGAGGCTTAATGTCACGATCTGCCTAGAGGAGCACTAGCCAGGTGACAGGGGTGAGGAAACGGGTTTCGCATATGATGTCACTTAGACGTCATGCAGTTAAGTTATGATTCCTTCACGCACATGACCTCGTTAGCAGGTCATAGGGCTCGTTTAAGTTGAAATAGGTTTTACGCACATGAGCTCGTTAGCAGGTCATGGGGCTAGTCTATGTTGATTGCATTTTGCACATGATGTACAGCTGACGCCATGGGAAGAGTCTAGGCTGGCCGGTAAGGCTTACTGGCAAGGCAGGCACGTTTATCTTTCGCGCATGACCTTGTTAGTAGGTCATGTGGTTGGTTCCCTTATATTGCGTTTGATTTATGTTCCGCACATGATGTCGCTTAGAGGTCATGGGATGGTTTATGTTTGTGCACATGACACACGGAAGTCATGGGATGGATTTCGCACCTGACCTCGCTCGAGGATCAGGGCCAGGTTAGGGTTGCGGGTAGATGCCTATATACAGGCCGGGAGTTCACAGATGGGTTAGCTCTTCACCCAATCATCTCTGGTTATTTCCTATCTACTACATTACGATCTTTAGAGTGTGAAAACCTTTACGCTCCAATCTTATCTGCGGGACGGATCCGTCTTAGAGTGAGGAACCTGCCCACTACGTGGATCGTATTAACTGAATAAAAGACCGATACTCTCAGTACTGGTGAGAAACTAATTCTTACGTGAGAATACTAAGATAGGCGCTAGAGACTAGAGGAGCTCTAGGACACAGCGGAGCACAGTTCGGAAGAACCAACCAATGTCATTACCTGTTGAGTGTAATACGAGTAGGGGGAAACTGTAACATTTGGTTGCGTCTCCTGCGACACCTGACGACGGCAGAGCGGCAACTCCAGAGAACTCAGATTGCACCCAAGACAATGAAGGAGATATCGATCTCACCAACGATACTCTGGACCTAGGAGGAGCATGAAACGCCTTAGGCGAAGCCGCAGGTGAACCCTCATTAGCAGCAAGTCCAGTTACATGCGAGCACACTTTACCCGCAGATAGTTCTCCTGATGGAACACTACGACCAAGGAGGATGGCTGCAGCTGCCACACCAGCACCCGCGACCGGGCCTACGACGCAGGCGCTAATAATGATGGAGGACCAGATGACGAGGTTCCTGCGGGCAATCAACGCCCACCCGTGGTCAAGACGGAAAGCATAGGAACTGGACCTCTATGAGGGAGACCGCGAAAAACTGTGACGGTTCCTAAGTCAGTTGGAACAGTACTTCAAGGTCGAGGGATACGGAGTTGGCGAAGACACGATTAAGGTGGACTATGGCGAGTCCCTCTTAAGAGAAGTGGCAGGGCAATGGATAATGCCCTACGCGGAAGGAAAATGAGACCGCATATGGGCCTCGTGGGAGGGGCTTAAAGACACCCTCCCTACCCAGTTTGGGGACAGAAACGCCAAGGAAATGGCGAGGCTCAAACTGGAGAAGATGAGACAAGGAAAGGAGAACTTTTCTGACTACTGGCACAAGTTCCGCATGATATCCGTCGAAGCAGAATACAACGACGACAGGGAGTACCGCCATCTCGGATGCGGTACTAACGAAAGGCTGAAAGAGGCCTGGATAAGATCGAACCAGACCGTTCAAACGGCAGAAGGCTTCGCAGTATTGGCTGTTGACCAAGAAGAAAAAATCGACCTTGTTGGACAGGCTCACGAAAGGACTAAGGGGATACAGCACCCGACACCACTGCGCAACAACAACGCGACCCACCGACCGAACAACACAGCACGACTGCCGCCAGCAGGAGACCCGATGGACTTGGACCCGGCAGGAAGAAGAAACAGGCGATTCCAACGATTGTCTGACTAGGAATACCAGAAAAGAAGAAAAGAGAACGCTGGCCTCTGATGGGGACTGAAAGGACACTTCATCAAGGATTGTTGACAAAAGGAGACCAAACTTCAAGAAATGGAAGCCACCGAGAGAACTGAAGGGCAAGAGACTTTAAATGAATAAAGTCCCGAGCAAAGAGTGGTCTGCGGGACAAGGAAAGAGTCAAATCCAGTGGCATCGTACATACATCAACCAGGAAAAACAGAACACCGCCATCAATGGCAAAAGGCAATAAGGCAATGATCAACAACACGAACAGTTACGAGAATGACAAGGAACATCTTATGATTAAGATAAAACTATGCACAACAGACAAAGAGACCAAAACTAACGCAATACTCGATTTAGGAACAACCGAGTATTTCACAGATGGGAACTTCTGTGATACCCATGGACTACCCCTGAAAAAGCTAAAGAAACCAAGAGACATATATGTAGTCAACGGGGAAAAGAGCAATGCAGGACCCATCCCCCATACTGCACAGGTGGCAATGGAGATCGGGTCACATCACGAAGCCATGACATTTCCTGTAGCGCACTTGCAGAAACACAGTGCCATACTAGGAACACCATGGCTAAAGCGACACAATCCGAATATCGACTGCGAAAAAGGCCAAATCAACTTCAACAGCGAACTATGCACAGAGTTGTGCCTCCAAACTTCCTCAACAAGCGAAACGATCCCCAAAGCGCAAGCAATCAGAGAGAACCTGAGGACGCAGATCCTCCACATGAACACCAAATACAAAGAAGCGATCCCCTACGATGAAGGTACAAGGGTACAAGAGTTACACCCGAATGCTAGGAAAGGAACGCAGGGATCAAAGAAGGCTGCAGGTCACGATCTGGACAGCACGGAAGACACGATGGTCGAGGCAAGAGGAGAACAGATAATACCAACAGGAATTGCAGTGGGACTACCTGACGGCACCTATGCAGGAATAGCTCCACCCAGTGGTATGGCCACCCGACACGGGATTACCACAGGCGTGGGAGTGATCGATATGGACTATAGGGGCGAGGCACAAGTTCTACTAATAAACCTGCAGGATGAGGACTATATGATCCAAAAAGGGGATTGCATAGCCTGGACGATTATTGAAAATATCGATACCAAGGAGCTCCTCGAAGTCCGACACCGGGACAAGACCCAAAGAGGTGAGAAAGGATGCGGCAGCACCGGACGAGGAACCCTGAAGGAGAACACCCCCACTGAGATGGCAGAAGAGAAACCCCTGAGCATATTTTTCATATCAGTAAAGGCCTTCGGTCAACTCTGTCTGAGAGGGGAACAGGCAGGGATCCTCCGATCATACGAAGAAGAAGACGGACCAACAATCGTAGAAACGTCAACGATTAGCACGCGACTAGCGGTGAGGGAAGAAGCCAAGAAGAAGAAATTAATTCTGGGCACCAGGTCCTGAAAGAATATCACCACTATCTCGCGATACTCGCAGAAAACACTAGCATGCATCTTCTCACACACAAGAGTGAAGATCACTGGATCATGCTGGAGGAAGGAACGGCACCCCCCTTCATGAAACTCTACTTGTTAAGGGAAGACCAGTTGAAGGCGCTGCCCGAAGACGTCCAACAGAACCTGGCCAGGCAATGGATTAGACCATTGTCCTCCTCTGCGGGGGGACCCATCCTATTTGTCAAAAAGAAAGACCGGAAACTGAGACTTTGCGTGGATTTCCGGGGACTGAATGCGGTATCACAAAAGGACAGGTATCCTCTACCATTGATCGACAAAGTGCTGGACCGACTAGAATGGGCCAAGGACTATACGAAGTTGAATATCAAGGACGCATATCACGACATCAGAATAGCCGAAGGAGATGAATGGAAGACGGCTTTCAGGACACCACACGGACTATTCGAATACCTAGTGCTGCCCTTGGGATTATCCAATGCACCAGCGACATACTAACGATGGATCCACTCCAAGGTGAGAAAATACCTGAACATGTGTTGTATCGTCTACTGTGACGATACCCTCATCTATTCAGACAACATGGAGCAACACCAGCGAGACATACGGAATGTCTTACAGGCCTTGAGGGAAGCCAAGGTCAAACTAAAACCTTCGAAATGCGACTTCTATATGGACAAAGTCAAATACCTCGGATTCATCGTTAACCCAGAAGGAGTAGGAACCAATCCAGTCAAAATGGCGGCTATGGACAACTGGAAAGCACCTAAGAGTGTAAAGGGAGTGCAAAGCTTCGTGGGCTTCTGCAACTTGTACTGAAGATTCATTGAAGGATTTAGCGGAGTAGCTAAACCCCTCTACGATTTGACAAAGAAAGGAGTCAAATGGGAATGGGGAGAAAAACAACAACAATCATTCGACGATATAAGAAAACGACTTACTACGACACCGACATTAGGACACTTTGCCCCACGCTACCCAACATGATCCTGACGGACGCATCCAACTACGTATGCTCCAGTATGCTCTCCCAGCTGGGAGAGGAATGATTATGGGGACCGATCGCGTTTCGATCAAAAACCATGTCAAAGGCAGGGCAAAACCATGACATTCACGACAAGGAACTGTTAGCCATTGTTCAAGCAGTTCAAGACTGGAGAAAGTACATGCTAGAAAGTCGACATGCAATCCGTCTCATCGCAGACCGCAAGAACCTACTAGCGTTTACTACCACCAAGGAACTCAAGGGACGACAGATTAGGCGCAGCGAGACATGAAGCCAATACCACCTTCAAGTCGAATACTGACCAGGAAAAGAAGTAGAGAAGCCAGACGCATTGACTCAGAGGACTGAGGACTTCCCCGACAAGGAAGAAACAGGGTGTCAAGGACAAAGAATACTTCTCCCTCAAGAGAGGTACTTCGCCAAAGAAGAAGATGAAGACAGGAGATACGAATCCCTAAACGAAATGACCACGGCCACAAGCAATGACAACGGATAGGAAGAATGGATAAAAAGAAAGACCACTAGCGACTAGGAAATCAACGAGACAAAGTAGGCCTTGAAGCAAGGCCTAAAACAAATAAAAGGTGTAGCCCTCGGGCTATACCAGGAAAAGATAGATACCTATGGTATGACGACAAAATAAGGCTCCCGGACGAGGAAGTCTTACGAACAGAAACGGTGTAAAGGAGTCACAACATTGCACCGTTGGGACACGGTGGAATGGCATAAATGACGGCCTTAATTCAACCATCATACTACTGGCCCTTCATGCGTGATGATATTAAATAATATGTGAAGAATTGCGACATCTGTCAACGAACAAAAACGCTTAAACATGTACTCTGCGGGCTGCTCAAACCGCTCGAAACTCCGGGACGACCATGGGAATCCATTGCTATGGATTTCATCACCAGACTACCCAAATCAAATGGTTATGACACCATATGGCTCATTATCGACGGACTTAGGAAAAGGGCACACTTTATACCCTTTAGGACCGATATGATGACACGACAATTCTTCAACCTGTTTAAAGCCCAGGTCTTTAGACTCCACAGCCTACCAAAAGATATTACCTGTGACAGAGGCTCCCTCTTCACGTCAGACATATAGAAAGAGATCACAGGACAGCTAAGTGCCAGCCAACACTTGAGCACGGCCGTCCACCCGCAAATGGATGGCCAGACCGAAAGAACGAATACAATATTAGAATGATATCTGCGAGCCTAGTTCAAGGATCAACAGAATGCTTAGACAAAGTTCCTATCCACGGCCGAATTTGCATACAACAACGGACGACAAGAAACAATTAAGACCACACCCTTCTTTGCGAACTACGGATACGACCCCTCCTTCGACCCGGCAAAATATCTAGTGCCGCGAAAGACCGGACAGGTCGATGATATGATAAGGGTACACGACATTTTACCAGACAAAATGACTCTAGCACAAATGAGTTAAAAGGAAACAAGCGACAAGTAGTGGAAACCAGACCCGAACCTGGTGGTCGGCAACAAGGTGTGGTTGATACCACGCAATATCTGGACCACGAGACCATCGCAGAAGCTGGACTACAAGAAACTTGGACCATTCAAAATAAGGGAACGGGTCGGGTCGCGAGCATATAAACTCGCCGTCACCGCCTCGATGAAACCTACTCATGCAACATTGGACATCAGACTCCACGAATCCTCTGAAGAAAACTCTTTTCTCGCACAAAAAAGAGTTCCCCCTCCGCCTATCCACAGAGACGGAGAAGGCGGATGTAAACTAGAGGAGATAATCGACTCCTGCTTCCACTATGTTAGACCCCAATACTGTGCTAAGTGGACAGATTACCTGCCAGAACAGGACCCAGAGTGGTACCCTGCCACCAACTTCAACCATGCACCCAAAGCAATTCAGCGATCGCATGAACGTTACTCCGACAAGCTCAGGGTACGAGACCTCCATTAAGAAGGAACAACGCAACGACGAGTGGATGCAGGCGACTGACCTGCGACTCCTCCATCTCACGGAACAACAAAAAGAACACAAGCGCACATCCTTCACGAGATGTTGCGACAATGGGTGCCAAGTGCACCAAAGCGACAAATTCAGCTCCAGCTACTGGCAGTGCTAAAGCCACCGCACCTCGCCAAAGACCAGCCCGCTGGGTTCCCCGGAACCAGAAGAGGTGGCATTAGTCGAGCAACCAGAAGCCGCTTCTGGGACGAAGCGAAGAGAGAGAGGGGGCCAGCAAAAACAAAAGACCCCGACAAGCCGAAGACAATCCCCGCAGAGCTGCAGCGCGAACAAAGAACCAAGCCCGATCACGACCAAAGCCGACTCCCTGGAGGGCCTCCAAAGGATGGCGGCAGACAGCGCGGATCGGGAGGAAGCTCTGAAAATGGAAATCAGGGAACCAAGATGGGAAAAGAAAGCGGGTGAAAGAAGACTGGGGCAATTGGAATGAGAGGCAATCGCGGAAGCAGTGAGGGCAGAACTGGTGGAGTGGCAGGTCAGTTCCCTCCAGGAAGAGTAAAGAAAAAATGAGAGAAGAATCAAGAGCATGGAAACGCTCTTGCGAGGCTACCTATCATGATCCTGACGGACGCATCCAACTACGTATGCTCCAGTATGCTCTCCCAGCTGGGAGACGAAGAAGCAAAAATCGACCTTGTTGGACAGGCTCACGAAAGGACTAAGGGGATACAGCACCCGACACCACTGCGCAACAACAACGCGACCCACCGACCGAACANAGTTAAGTTATGATTCTTTCAAGTACATGATCTCATTAGTAGGTCATGGGACGTGTTTATGTTTAAATTGGTTTTATTCATATGACCTCATTAGCAGGCCATGGGGCTCGTTTATGTTGTTTGCATTTCGCACATGACGTACACTTGACATCATGGGAAGAGTCTAGGCTGGCCGGTAAGGCTTACCGGCAAGGCAGACTCCTTTATCTTTCGCGCATGACCTCCTTAGTAGGTAATGTGGTTAGTTCATTTATATTGCATTTGATTTATGTTCTGCACATGATGTCGCTCAGAGGTCATGGGATGGCTTATGTTTGCACACATGACTCATTGGAGTCATGTGATAGATTTCGCACCTGACCTCTCTCGAGGATCAGGGCAAGGTTAGGGTTGGGGGAAGAGGCCTATATAAAGGCCAATAGTTCACACATGGGTTAGCTCTTCACACAACCATCTACTGTTATTTCCTATCTACTACTTTACGATCTTTACGATGTAAAAACCTTCATGCTCCAATCTTATCCACTAGATGGATGTGCCTTAGAGTCAAGAACCTATCAGCTACGCGGATCGTATTAACTGAATAAAAGACCGATACTCTCAGCGCTGGTGAGAAACTGATTGTTACGCGGGAATACTAAGATAGGGCCTAGAGACTCAAGGAACTCTAGGACACAGCGGAGCGCAGTTCGAAAGAACCAACCCAGCTCGTTACATGTTGCGAGTAACAGGGGTAGTGAGAAATTGTAACATTTAAATATTCAGCTGAATTTCTCCCTAAATTGTTGGTAGAGGTTCCTGAAGCCCATGAAGCTGGGTACTCCAGTAACAGTTTCAGGTACCTTCCTGTTATCAATGCCTGCTGCTTTGACTTGGATGGCTTGTAGTTCTGCAGGGATCATGATAAACCCCCAGTATTCAACCTAGTTTATATAGAAGTTATATTTTGAGGGTTTTAGTGCAACCTTGGCTTCTCACAAGGCTTGGAAAACGGTCTGGATGTGTTGGTAGTATTGTTCTATGTTGTTTGAATAGATCCGTATATTGTTTATGTAGAGGATACATCATACATCTAGGTATTTGCGCAACTTGGAGTTGATCTATGGTGGACAAGTTGCTGGTGCATTTCATCACCTAATGGATATGATGAAATATTCAAATAGTCTGTATCGTGTCCAAAAGCCATCTTCTATTTATCTCCTTTGGCTATCCTGATGTTGTAATATGCATTTTTGATATCCAACATTGTATCGCATTTGGCCCATCCTCGTCTGTCTAAAGCCTCCTTGAACAATGCTACAGGGTATTTGTGTTTTAGTGATATCTGGTTCAGTTCCCAGAAATATACAAAGAGTCTGAGTCTCCTATCGGTATTCTTAACAAAAAGAATAGGTGCCCCCCATGGAGGAGAATGATGGTCTGATTCATTGTTCAGTCCTAATTCTTTTGGCAGTACTCTTTTAGCACTTGCAATTCCTCTTCCCTTAATTGGTAGAGCTTCATGAAAGGCTCTGCCTTTCCTGGCTCTAACTTGATCTGGTGATCTTCACATTTGTGTTGGGAAAGATTCTTGGCTTCGTTTTCATTGAATGTGTTCAGGTAATCATGATATTCTTTCAGAACTAGTTGCCACAGAGTTATCTTCTGTCATAGCGGCTGGATAGTGGGCTGGTCGGGTTAGGGTACCGGTTGCAATGGAGAGAAAGGGGTAATTAGCCGCGGCTAGGCCTCAAGGAACCTCCCAGAAACTGACAGAAGATCCTGACCATGCAGAAGGAAAGGGTTCGGATGTTATGACTTTGTGAGTAGAGGATTTTTCTTGGATATACAAAGAGGTGTGCTCCTTCTAGATTTACTCTCTGTGAGCAATCTGGTAATTTCCTGTCTATACATGTAGTGAGGAATTACAACTTTGTTTCTTTCTCGTATCACCGGAACCTCTGAACCCTGAACGTGATTTGCAAGAACCTGTCTTTGAACCCCTTGACCCTTGATACCAACAGCTCTTGTTTGTACACTTGCCTCTCTGTGTTACCTCACCTGTCATGGTGTGCCTTGGACAATTTGCCCAGCATGCCCACTGGGTCTCTCGGTTATACAAGGTAGCATCTACGAGGATCCAACCTATACCACACCATATCACGATCCCTTGAAGTACCCCCGGAGCTGTTTACCAACCCAAAACAGACTGCCAGTGTATCTAATGAGCAGTTAGGCAATCAAGCGCATGAACAGAGATACAATTATCTTACCTGTATTCGGGGTAACCTCCTCTGGACCGTGTACCTGCCAGTACCTACTAAGTCCCTGACTAATGAACGCTTGCAACCGCAGCTACAAACCTTAACCAAGGAGCTTCAGACCCTGCACCTCGAAGGTCAACACCTGCAGGCCCACCACGCTACCATGGATAAGGACCTGGCATGCATCAATGCGATGGTTACCTTGCTCAACAGTGCCCTGACCAACGCTTCCACAGGTCCTGCAACACGCGCTGGGGGCAGCAGGAAAGCCGTGGTCTCGAACGCGGAAAGGTTCAATGATACCACAGACAAGTAGTGCCTGTTCGCCACCCTGCTGCATATCAAACTCCTCGGGGACCACCACAGGTTGGACAAGGAACACAACTGTCCCGCATATGCTATCGGCCTCCTTACAAGCTCCACCCTCCTACAAGTGAAGCCCCATATCACTGTAATGACCCAGCATGCATGAGCTATGGTAGTTGGAAGCTTCACCCATACAGGTAGCCAGGGGGTGAACTGGTAGGAACCGGCAGGCAAGTAAGTACTGGAACTATAGAGACCCGATGGCACGGGCTCCAAAATGAACAGCCTTAGCCGACCTGGTACTTAGGTACCTGGGCACACACGGGAAGTACTGTCAGCGTACCTAGGGAACTCAGAAGAGGTGGTTACACAGCTAAGCCGAGTAACCGAAGAAAGGTCAGAAATGTCTATCTCCAGCGACGGGATAGACAGGGTAAGAGGGAAAAGTTATCTTGTCCGCCAGACAAGGTTACCCTGCCCTCAGGATCAGGGTACCCTGTTATGGGGCTTGGGTTACCCTGCCCAAAGTCTTGGGTGACCCTATCTTTTAATACAAAGTGCCTGAGGGGGGTGGGAAAAATGACCGGAATGTTGGTCACGCAAAGCTATACATAATACTGGGAGCTAGAGTTCCGCCACCTGGTATTGGGAGTGCTACACAGGTCCGAAGAAGCTGTAGATTAGAGACATTATTTCTACCATACCCTTGCGGCCCGGCCTTGAGGCCCAGACATCATGCGGAAATGGTTGCGTAGTCGTGTGTAGTCTAGCAAAGAAGGATCCTTGCGGACCTGCTTGCAACACCTTATACGTCGCCGCCGTCTGGTTGATTGCAAGCGGTTCTCATGATATCCAAGGGCACATACGGTAGAAGATGGAGTACCTCCTCTAAGTTGTTCGTAGTAAAATGCAACAAAACTGATGGGGTTAATGGGAGTTAACCATGCTGGTCCCAAAGGTAGTCCCAGGGGGTGCAGGGGCGGCTGGGAGAGTTTTACGCCTACCAAGCTTGAAAGTGTCCCGAACGCCATAGGCTCGGAAAAGGAAGTGCAGAGAAACTGAAAGCATGATTCCTACTACAGGTAAGCTGGATCCGAGGTAGGGGTCATGGGTAGCGCCCATTGCACCCCTCCTGGATGACAGTATTCTGTGGAGGATAGAAGAAGCCCCAAAATGGAAAATAGTAGACGGATAAACGGCTCACAGTAGCTTCTGGGGCCAAGTAGAGACCAATCCATATGGGAATGGTTTCATGGATAGTCTAGTTCATGTGGCGTCTTGACTGTTTGCTACTGGCAAGATGCTGATGCACAGAAGTTTTCACTCCAGTGGGCTAAAGGGAAATGCATCGCAGAAACCACAACTGCATAATAAGAATACCGACTAGAGTGTGTCGCCATGTGCATGCCTGAAGGGTTTGCCAGGAGACAGGTCAGACCACTCTTAGCGGAGAAGCATGTGATCGAATAGTTGGAGTAAACTGATATGAGAGTTTCTGGCATAAGATAAAACTGCCACTAGGTCTCTGCGAGAACTCTCCTACTCCAACAGTCAATGCTCTTGAGACCTTAATTCAGTGAAGCCTCAGGCTTAACGATATTAAGTTTAACCGTTTACTTTACGCTTACATCTCTGTGTACCTTGGGCAATAAGTTTGCACTTGTTCGTTGCGGTCACAACCTGGGGATCCATCTTCCCATTGGTGCCCCCACTACAGTATCTCTTTAATCGACATCCGCGCTTAACTTCTCTCCTGATTAATTGTTTTCCGACTTTCGGTACTGACATTGCGGGAAGACTGGCAACCTTGTCTAGAACAAGTAGCCTAGGGTGGAAAGTGCAAAGGCTAGTACTGAACTTCGAACCAGAATGGAACCCAACATGGATTCCGATCTTGACCTTGACGACAACTTAGCCAACACATTTCCTGCCTCCATTTTCGCTGTTCTTCGCAGTATTGAATGGGACAGTCATCAGTTACTCTAGGAGGCCGCCCCTATTCAGTTAACTGATAAAGATATTGATCTTATAATTACAGACCCGTGTGCTGTGGCGCTTTCCTTTTTCCAAGACTCTACGCTTGTTCACAACATGAGCCCTGCAGTGCTAGGAGGTATCCCCTTTGGTCACTTCTCTCACGAGTTCGTTGAACCTTACAGCCCTAGTGAGATAGCCAAGTCAATCGATGAAGCGAAGCAAGCGATAAGAAACTGGAAGAACCACCAACAGCAGGTGTTCCGCAAACAGATTACTGCCGCTGTGGTGGAATGGATGAAGTTGTGGCAGGAGGGATACCTGCAAATACTGAACGATCAAAAGGCCTTGAAAGATCGCATGACAGGGTTGGAAAAGGCCTTGGCCCGTAGATATCGTATTGATGCTAAGATTGACGTGCTGATGATAGAGGCAGCGCCCCCACTTCCTCTCGTCCATACCATACCCGCGACCTTGGTAATGGAATTGGCTATGAGAGCTGGAGACGAACAATGCAGGGTGTACATAAGCCCTGTAGGGATACACATGCTGGAAAGCCTCAAGGGTGACAGCTACAGCTACACCTCCTAATTCACGAGAAGATCAACCGCATCTCTATCTATCTACTCCTCAACCGCCTGGAGTCACATGTGTAGCCCGGCGATTGAACCAACAAATGGACGTCATGTTAAGAAAAGGACCTCGAAGCTGAAGGGTATCATGCCATCAGACAAACATGAGGATACTCCACGTCCGACCCCTGCTCCTATCATCCCCCCATCAAGACTATCAATTGCAACTCCTGTACCTCCTATTGCTGCCCCAAGACCCACACCACTACCAGTTTCGTTGGCCGCCCCTGATACCTTTCCTGCCAGAGCCTTCCCCCCAGCAGTATCTGGTACCCCAAGGTTCCGGCCACTACACGCCGTGTCACCTGTATGTTTTGAACAGGTAAGGCACTAGGAGGAGCAAGGACCCATAGCTGCATCATGGGGGACTCCAATCCCCGGACCTGGAACACCTGCTCACTCCGTTTCTGGGGCACCCATGATTCCCTCTGCCCCTTCGAAACCCACTCTTCCCTCAATGCTCCCCACGATCACAAGCAGCCAGTCGGACAGTCAGGGTAAGTTCTGTTTGTCAGGCTGCAAATGGGAAGAGACTAGCATGGGGTGGATTTATTACCACACATATGGGTGTAGAAAGGAACAACGGACCTCGGTAAGACACAGAATAAGATAGAAGGAAGGAGATGGATGACCAACATGTGGGTATTGTGGGTCATGGAGGCACACTAGGCCCCCCATGCAACCCCTGAGCTGTCCAGAGCTTTAAACATTTCTGAAGATAACTGAAGCAAGGCCTAACCCAACTCCTGGGAGTGGGCGATGCCCTGTTCGACCAGTGGCATCAGTACCATAAGGGGCTAACCCCCACAAGGATGGGAATCAAGATGGCCAGGAGGAATGGTTTGATGGGTACAACAGAGCACAGGAAATACAGGTGGAAACACTGCGGGTAGTGGAGATGGAAATATGCCACCTGGCGGTGGTATAGCAGTAGCGGGAGGAGACCCAGAGGACTCTGACCATGACAGTACAGATGATGATGATGCCGATTCTCTCACTGATTGAACCCCCTTACTCTGTGCATGCAAGGATGACCGGAGCGAGGAGAAGAAATGACAGTGGAACTGCCGGTCGAAGAAGAGGTCAAGGGAACTGTGTGGAAGATCGCCCTCACGGCCCTCCTCCAGATCGTAGCAGAAGAAGCCAGAAAAGCTGAGTGGTATTCCAGCATTCAAGGGAAAGGTTACTGAACTCGCTAGCTTCTTGACGCTGGTGGAGGTCAGGTTCAAGTATTTTGCCAGGGGCAGGTTGACTGATATGGATAAGGTAAACCTAGTAATCGCCCTTCTAGAAGACAACGCCCGAACATGGTATCTCGGGTTGCACTCCCACACCAACAAGGAGGCAGCCAAGGGTTCTGGAGTTCCTGTTAACCACAGTAACCCATAAGGCGCTTGGAAAGGATTGCAGGAATGGCTGGAATGGAGTTTTGGTGGTGATCAAGCGGAACGAGACCGATCCCTTCTCACGTGGCGAGACGTAGTGATAAAGCCACATCACATTGATGAGTACCTGAACAGGATAATCGACTACATGTATAACCTTAGCTATAGAGACCCTGTGCAGGCACGAGGTAAGCTACAGTCGGGTATTACCCAAGAAGTCCCGAATGCTTGGGCATTCCAGGAGCTGTATCCAGCGGACTTGAATGACTATCTTGATCTCCTACGGAAAGTTGGACACAAGTTGGAAGACAACACGCAGTTCCATAACCGGGTTATCCACCCAGTCTAATGGTCTTAGCCAATGCATAACAAGGACAACAGGTTGTCAATTTGGGGAAGGTTTAAAAAGAAGGGCAAAGGTTCGGGCCGACAGAACCAGAGGCCTGCTGAACCTACTAATTTCAATGCGGGGAAAGAGGCAAAGCCGGGACCTTCTGAGTATGCAATAGTGCATAAAGAAATCCCATCAACTTTGACCGAATGGCGGAGAAAGCACAACCAGTGTACCAAGTGCGGGCAAACGGGTCACTTCTGGAGAAAGTGTACCCCAGCGGCCACAGTTGTTAGATCATCCAGAAAGGCTCCTGGGTTGAAATAGTCAGCCCCGGTAAGCGCGCCCACCGGAACAGAGAAGCGGCTAAAGTGCATTGAAGTGGGCACCCCGGCTTCCTCGTCAAATATACTTGAAGTCTGTCCGGCAGCACCTCCGATCATGCAGGTTGATACTGGTGTCCCAGAACAGGTAAGAACCCATTCTGGGTAAGGCATAACCTTACTAACCCATATCTATAGACCCATGAGGGATGGAGTGAAAGGAACCCCGCAAGTGGGGTATGGGATGGGTAAGTACCCCTCTAGTATGTAGACGACACTGATACTGACTACACCCAAGTGGTGTGGGCAGGCAGATGTCACGGGCCATGCGTGGTGGACTGGGCTCTCTCTCCTTGGTTGGGTTTCTGGTTATTTTCCTTGTTCTAGTTATAGGTATTTCTTGCAGGATTTCCTTACCTGGATGTGCAAGTCATAGGATATTGTTTCGGTTGAGGCGGGGTGTGGTCGTACTGGAGGAGACGCTTGACATGGGGGAGGCAAGGATGCTGCGCTTCGAACTGGTCGAACAGTGGACCTCTACCTAGCTCGTGGAAAATTATTATCTTTCGTACAAGGATCATTTGTTCAGGCTGGACTTGATCAAAATAAACGATATTATTTCCCAGTTTATCTGATCAGGGTTTAGTACCGTCACTCATGCTGGCATGATGTGAGACCGACTAGCTATTGATAAGACGAATCCCAATTCCTTAACATTTACTGACCCGTCGTGACTGCTCTTGTGTTGAAAGGGTAGACTCTAAAATTATTAAGCCAAGTTGACTAAGCCCCTCAAACAAGCCAGGAGGTAGAAACGTGACAACCTGCCTTGTCATACCAAGTCTATTCACCTGCAAGTGAAGTTAGACTGGAAGGTTGGATCTAGACAGGTAAGTGCGGAAGCACTCCTGCTACGGGATAGTGGAGCTACAGGGCCAGTGCTTAGCAGCTGCTGGGTTAAGCAAAACAAGGCACTTTGTGCACGGCGAAAGGTACGTGTGCCGGTAAGTAATATAAGTGGTAAGCATATTCCTGGGTCAGGTCGGCACTACACCAAATCATCGCAGATGAAAATAGGCGACCACCATAATGAGATACGCTGTGAAGTCTTGGATATGCCCAACACCAAGGTGGATGGGTACTTGCCTCTGTCTTGGTTGAAGGACCATAACCCCGGCATAGGTTGGAAGACAGAATCACTAAGTGGGCACTGAGATTTCTGCAAGGCTGGCTGCCTAGCAGAGCAGGGGTGGTTAGTGTTCATGACCGATAAAGACTTGCAAGCTGAAGACCCTAGTAAGGTGTACCTGTTGGGAATTGTATAATTCTCTAATAAGGAAGGTGCAAATATTACAGTTAAGCTACTCCCGAAGTATAAGGACTATGGGGATATCTTCAGTCAAGAATGGATGGAGTCACGACCAGAGCACGCAAAGTAGAACCACACAATCGAGTTGCAACCTGGGACTCAACCTCTGTTGGGGCTACTGCAGGTAGGAAGGCTGCGGCAGGAAAGGTATCAAGAGCACACAGGAAAACCAGCAGAGGTGTAGGTCTTGGATCGGCGATGGGGGTATAGGGGTTGCAACTGACGTTGCTGCGGGTGGAATGACAGGAGCCGGGGTCAGTCAAGGAGATGGGTCAGGCAGGTCCAGGGCCATAATGGCCTTCGCCTTGGATGTCCTTTTTCGCACTCGACCTCCAGTGGTTGGCCCAAGCCTTGGACTGCCCGAACCACTGCGGGCGATTGAGGGGGGGACCAACATGAACCCTGTAGATGCTCTTCAGAAGCAGGAGGTATAGCTGTAGTGATCACCTTTCAGGCTTTCCAACATCCGTGTACTGATTGGGTTCAGGTACACTCTCCATTGGTTGTCATTGGCTCTCATGGCCAACTCCATGCCGCAGTGCTCGGGCTTGGTATGGATGAGCAGCAGTGGGGGCGCGGCCTCTATCATCAGTACACCATTCTCAGCATCAATACTATACCCTGCTTCAAAAGCCTTTTGCAATGCTGCTATCCGAGTCTACAATGCGTGCTGATCCCTGATCATCCACAGGTATGGCTCCTGCAGCGCGTTCATCCATTCCACCGCTGCCGTAGTGATCTGTGTGCGAAATGCCTGCTGCTGCTGGGTGTTACGGTTCCTTAGTTCCTGCTTCGCTTCCTCATTCAACTTGGATACCTCTGGGAGGATATAAGGTTCAAGAAACACGCAGGAGAACTCGCAAAAGGGAACCATTTCCGGTGGAGGAGGGGTCATGTTGTGGACAAGCATGGGGTCCTACAAAAAATCACAGCGCTGGAGTGTGAGGGCCTGTAATCGGAAGATCAAGACATTCAGCAGGTAACCGAATAGGGGCGGCCACCAAAAGAAGCTGGTGGCCGTCCCAATCAATACCACGAATATCTGCAAAAACCGTTGCATGAAACATGTTGGTAGTATGTTCTCATCAAGGTCAACGTCTGAATTGGGGTTGAATTCCATCCTGGTTTGGTTTTCGGTACTAGCCATTGCATTTTTCACCCTGGACCACCTGTTTTAGACAAGGTTACCAGTATTCATGCAAGGTCAGTACCAAAAATCGGAATCAATTAATTGGGGGAGGAGTCAAGGAAGCAGATCGCTTAATGATATACTGTAATGGAGGCGCCCATAGGAAGATGGAACCCAAGGGTGCGACTGCACCGAACAACTTCAAACTTATTGCCAAATGGTCCCACACTGTCAGAGTAAAGTAAATGGCAAAATTTAATATCGTTAAGCCTGACGCTTCAGTCAATTAAGGTCTCGAGAGGATTGATTGTTGGACTAGGAGGGTTCTAGTATAGACTTTCAGGCATTTTCATCTTATACCAGAAACTCCCCAATCAGTTTACTGCAACCATTCGAGTATACCCTTCTCCGCTCAGTGTGGTCCAACACATCTCCTAGGACACCATTTAGGCATGCATCTCTCCACACACGTTAGTCATCGTTCACCTTATACTGTTATCAGTTCTGCGGTGCATTCCCATTTTGCCTGCAGGAGTGAGAACTTCCTCGCATCGCTGTCTTGCCTGTGGATAACAGTCAAGACACCTGATGAACTGGACTATCTATGACAGCATTCCCATATGCATTGATCACTACTTGGCTCCGGAAGCTCCTGTGAGCAGTTTATCTCCCTGCTATTTGCAAGTCCGCAGCTTCTGGTGTCTTCTGCGGGATACAGTAGTCGGAGAGTGATCCAATGGGCTCTACTCATGACCACCACCTTGGATCTACCTTACCTGGGGTAGGAATCATGCTTTTAGTGTCTCTGCACTTCCCTTTCAGAGCCTATAGCATTGGGGACACCTTCGCTCTTGGTAAGTGTAAAACTCTCGCAGTCGACCCGGCACCACGTGCGACTACCTGTGGGACCCCCCTGGTTAACACCCATTCACTCCTCCCGGTTTGGGCTGTTTTACTCCCAACAACTTGCAGGAGGTACTCCATCTTCCACCCTATACCCCTTTATGTATCCTGCGAACAGCTCACGGTCGACCAGACGGCAGCGACGTATACAGGGTTGCAACCAGGTGTGCAAAGATTCCTCCTTGCTAGACTGCGCACAACTACACAACCGTTTGCCCATGACGTCCGGCTCTCAAGGCAGGGCCGGAGGGGTATGATAGGAATAATGTCTCCAATTTACAGCCTCTTCAGAGCTGCGTAGCTCGCCCAACAGCATCCTCTAGAACCCCGGATTCCAGTGTTATCCATGACTTCACGTGACAAACATTCCAACCATTTTTCCCAAGCTCCCGGAGCGACTTTGTATTGAAAGTTCGCGGAACTCAGCACTTTGGACAGGATAACCCAAGCCTCATGGCAGGGCAACCTGAGCCTGACAGTAGGGTAACCTGGTCCAGTGGACTAGATGACTTTTCCCTGCCTCCCCGTCTACTCCATCATCTGAGATAGACCCTTCTGACCTTTCACCAGTCACCCGGCCCCGGTGAGCAACTGCCCCATCCAAGGTCCCTAAGTATGTTGAAACCACTCCTGGGTGAGCCTAGGTACTTTACTATCTGGCCAGCTGATTTTGTTCATCTCGGAGCCCGGACCATCGGGTCTCCATAGGTCAAGTACTACCTTGGCTGCCAGTTCCTACCAGTTCGCCCCTGTCTACCTGCATGGGTGTAGGTTCTGGCCACCATAGCTCATGTATGCCGGGTCATTACACCTCTGAACCCTCACTCTGCTCCCCGAGAACCTGTCCTTCAACCTCTTGAGTCTTGATATCAACCTGCCTTGTTTGTACTCTTGCCCCTTTCTGTTGCCGTACATACCATAATGTGCCTTGAACTATCTGTCCTGACCCCGCCATGGACCCTCCCTGTTCCATCTTGTTATAAGTAGTGTTGGCCCAAATGTTCTGTCCTGGTTTTCAGGTATTGTTCTGTGTTCATTCTTTCTTATCCTTCCTCGCAGGACATGTTTGGTCATGTCTAGCCTTTATTTTCTTTCTATTGCTCATACTGTACAGTTGGCCATCATTGTGAATTAAGTTTGTACATTGCCTCATGGACTTTGCACCTCGGGGGTACATGCTGGGAACTGCAACCCTGCAGGTATTTTCTCATCCTGTTTCGTCTTCATAGCCAGGTAGTGGAATTTGTTCCAGAGGTCTGTCATCTTCCTCATTCTTTGTTGCATGGTCTCTAGCTTGTTCAGTACTTATAGCTTCCTCTTAATGTCT
This sequence comes from Tuber magnatum, assembly GCA_003182015.1. Taxonomy (NCBI): domain Eukaryota; kingdom Fungi; phylum Ascomycota; class Pezizomycetes; order Pezizales; family Tuberaceae; genus Tuber; species Tuber magnatum. The sequence continues at coordinate 46,612 of PYWC01000086.1, read as the reverse complement.
CCGAACCATTCATGAAGAACTTTCTCGAAACTGTACCAGGTTTTGTGTTTTCCCTATTGCCATCCTCCACTATTGGGGGTTATCTATTGGGACACTATGTTATAAAACAGGTAAACGGCATATGCTACCTCAGAATCATCCCTATTGTGATAGTAGTTATTCACTCTAAAGTGTCACTCAACCTGTGAGAGAAACTCTTGTAGCTACCTTGTTTCTTCTTTTAATACCTCGGATTCTTTGGCCTGTGGCATACACTCTCCACTTGGTCTTCCTGTCTGGAATATTACTAGTAGTACTATTAGTTGTTCTAGTATGATTTCCAGTGATTGGACCACTTGTACTACTATTGCTGCTCCTTTTCCCCATAACTGAGTTTCTGTTTCTTTGCCCAATATTAGGGTTTCTTCTTATTGTTGTTCTTCCATGGTAACAGAGCTTACAGGTTGTCTGTTTGTTGTGAACCCACTACTCATGCTAGCTCCCTCCTAGTCCTGGGGGCAAGAGGTATTTAATGATTTCATTATCATCGTAATCCTTTTTGTCATTGTTGTAGCATTGCCATTGCTACCAGCTTGTCTAGTTGTACAACCAGTCCTGTTTGGAATTGATGCTATCAAGTATAACAATTACTCCCAGTTAGCCTCTGCTTTGCATGGGCAATGGTATCTTAGAGTTAAATGTTCACAATTGGACTGCTTCTTCCAAGTCAGACAGCGAAGCTGTTAAGGTTCCTATCTAATGGCTTGTTCATGAAAGCAGATATGCAACCTAGTCATATAGGCAAAGAGTGAAATACTAAAGTGTAACAGGGGCACTGCTAGGAGGATGGATCCCAAGGTGGCCAGTGTAGTGAACAACTTCAAACTTATTGCCCAAGGTTCACAAAGATATGACAGTAAAGTAAAGGGTAAAACTTGGTATTGTTAAGCCTGACGCTTCAGGCAATTAAGATCTTGGGAGGATTGATTGTTGGAGTAAGAGAGTTCTCGCATAGAATTTCAAGTGGTTTTATCTTATGCCACAAACTCTTATACCACTTGACTGCAACTATTTCACCACACTGTTCTGCACTAAGGCTGGTCCGACGTGTCTCCTTGCATCCCTTTCAGGTGTGTATCTGTTGACACACTCTAGTCAGCATTCACCACATCTGGTTATCATTTCAGCGCAGGATCTGCATTTGCCCTACCGGAGAGATAACCCCTTCGTATCGGTTTATTGCCAGTGGCTAGCAATCAAGACGCCTGATGAACTAGACTATCTATGACACTCTTGCCATTTGTGTTGGTCCATATATGACCCTGGATGCTATCATGAGTAGTTTCTCTATCCGCTCCTTATGACACTCAGACTTCTGGTATCTTCTGCAGGATAGTCTGGTTCTACACTGCTCCAAGGCATGCTACCCCTGACCACTATCTCCGATCCATCTTAGCTGCAGTAGGAATCATGTTTCTAGTTCCTCTACACTTCCCTGGCAGAACCTATGGTGGTGGGGACATGTTCAGGCTTGACAGGTGGAACACTCTCCTAATCACCCCAGTCCCCCCCAGGAACACCTTCGGGACCCCTATCATTAACTCTCCTGAATCCTGCCAGTCTTGGTCTGTTTTACTGTGCACCACTTGGAGGAGGTAATCCACTTTCCACCCTATGGCCCCTTGTATACCATGTGAATAGCTTACAGGTGATGGGACAGCTATGATGCATACAGTATTGCAAGCTGGTCTACAATGATTCCCTTTGGCTAGACTGCACACAACTTTACAACCATTTGCCCATGACATCTGTACCTCAAGACGGGGCTGGAGGGATATGATAGGAATAATGTCCCCAATTTACAGCTTTTTGAGAGCTGTGTAGCTCGCCCAATAGCATGGCCCAAAATCCCAGATTCCTGCAATTGCCGGTTCCCCTCCTCTTTTGCTTCACTCATAGTTGGGAAAAGCAAGTGGGACATAAAGGCAAGTAGGAGACATCAAACCGCGTAGTTTTTCTAATTTCTTTTGTTAGGCCAGTGGTTTTTTAGCTCTATGTACATAGTATAAGTTATTTATAATTAATTTTTCATTCTCTACCATACAACCCAATTTTATTCAACCTCCTCAATATCCGAAGTATGTCAAATTCAGTACACCAATCTATTCCATACCAGGAAAGTCTGATATGGAAGAGCAATTAAACTGAGCTCTGGAATGGCTTACTAAAGAGCCAAATGAAACAGCAAGTACAGTGGAAAAAGTCTTTAATGTGAGCACATCTTCAATCCCATTCCACCAACAATGTCAGTGCAAGCAAGTACGAAATCCTCATGGAACTTACAACTGACATGAAGGGATTAATCTTATCTACACAGAAGCATAAGAGCAAGCCATTTTCCGCTACTGCCATGGGCAATAGGAGGCAGGTATAAGTCTCACACCAATCATGATTTATGCTGCAATGTGCTATCTCCATCCAGCAGAAGAGTTTGATACACTATCACGAGTCTGGTTTCGACAATGGTTTAAGCAAAAGGCGGGACTTCATACCATCAAAACCGAGCCTATCATATGAGCCCCCATGGTAACCCCTAGTAACAATGACCAGAAAGTCTTCTTCGAAAACTACCAAAATAGACTTTCAGAATATGGTATCAATTACACCAAGTTTGTATACAACCTGGCTGAATTGGGAGTGCGGGTTAGATATCAAATAGGTGAAATCATAGTAGTTCCAAGCTAGGTTAAGGAACTGTATATGTCAAGCCCAGAAAACTGCAAGTCAATTACAACTATGGAGGCAATCTGTACTGATGGCAGCTCACTACGACTTCTAATTGTTATATATTCTGGAGCAAATATCATGGAAAATTGAATCCATGAAAACCTAAGTGGTGCAGCGATCATTGTAGTATCTACCACAGGATATACCTGTAACGACCCAGCATACATGAGCTATGGTAGCCGGAACCTACACCCATACAGGTAGCCCGGAGGCGAACTGGTAGGAACTGGCAGGCAAGTGAGTACTTGACCTATGGAGACCCGATGGCCCGGGCTCCGAGATGAGCAGACTTAGTGGACAAGTATTTAGGTACATGGCTACGCCCAAGATTGGTGTCAGCGTACTTAGGGACCTATGAAGGGCCAATACACAGCTAGGCTGGGTAACTAGAGAAAGGCCGAGTGTGTCTATCCCCGGAAGTGGGATAGATAGGGTAACAGGAGAAAATCCACTTGTCCACCGGACAAGATTACCCTACCCTCAGAACAGGGTTACCCTGCCTTGAGGCTTGGATTACCCTGTTCAAGGGCCTGAGTTACCCTACCTCCCAATACGAAGTCCCTCGGGGAGTTTGGGAAAAATGACTGGAATGTTTGTCACACGAAACCATGCATAATACTGGAATCTGGGGTTCCGGGAGATGCTATTGGGCGAGCTACGCAGCTACGAAGAAGCTGTAAATTGAAGACATTATTCCTATCATGCCCCTCCGGCCCCGCCTTGAGGCCCGGACGTCATGGGCAAACGGTTGCGTAGTTGTGTGCAGTCTAGCAAAGGAGGATCTTTGGAGACCCGCTTGCAACACCGTATACATTGCTGCCGTCCGGTCGACCGTAAGCTGTTCGCAGGATATATAAGGGGGCATAGGGTGGAAGGTGGAGTACCTCCTCCAAGTTGTTCGGAGTAAAACGGACCAAAACTGACGGAGTTAACGGGAGTTAACCGTGGGGGTCCCGAAGGTAGTCCCGGGTGGTGCCGGGACGACTGGGAACGTTTTGCACCTACCACGCCCAAGGATGTCCCCAACGCCATAGGCTCTGAGAGGGAAGTGCAGAGACACTAAAAGCATGATTCCTACCGCAGGTAAGGTGTATCCGAGGTAGTGGTCATGGGTAGCGCCCATTGGATCACTCCTGGACCACCGTACCCTGCGGAAGACACCGGAAGCCCGAGACTCGTAAATAGTAGATAGATAAACCGCTCACGGTAGCTTCCGGCGTCAAGAAGAAATCAACGCGCATGGGAAGGGTGTCATAGATAGTCTAGTTCAGCAAGGGGTCTTGACAGTTAGCCACTGGCAAGTCCCCGATGCGCAGAGGTTTTCACTCCGGCGGGCAGAATGGAAATGCGCCGCAGAAACGATATGCACATATGGTGAACGCCGACTAGAGCGGGTCGACACATACATGCCCGAAGGGGGTGTCAGGAGACGTGTCGGACCGCCCTTAGCGGAGAAGGGTGTGCTCGAATAGTTGGAGTAAACTGATGGGGGAGTTTCTGGCATAAGATAAAACTACCTGAAAGTCTATGCGAGAACTCTCCTACTCCAACAATCAATCCTCTCGAGACCTTAATTGAGTGAAGCGTCAGGCTTAACGATATTAAGTTTTACCGTCTACTTTACTCTTACATCTGTGTGAACTTTTGGCGATAAGTTTGAAGTTGTTTGGTGCGGTCGCAACCTTGGGATCCATCTTCCTAGGGGTGTCCCTATTACAATACCAATGAGAATATTGCACTATCCTGGCTGGATCACTTTATTAAGCATGTTGGTGCAGGACCAGATAGTCATTGGCATATACTACTGCTTGATTGTTATATCATGTATTGTAATAAAGACTTTACAAGCCAGTGCTATGACAAATGTATTGTCCGCTTTGAGTTTCCATCCCATTTGACTCATGTTTTACAACTACTTGATACCGGTGTTTTTCGTGCATCGAAGAATTATCATAATAAGGCAATCTGTTATGCACTACCTTCACTAGAACTCGAATATACAATCTCCTCTCTTTTTTGTGACTTGGACTCTATACACAAACAAACCTTTCAGCAACACAGAATTTGAAATTCCTTTAAACAATCTGGAATGTTCCTAGTACCTCAAAAGGCTGCATTAGGGAAAATATACCTTATAATAGGAAGGGAAAGGGAGTACAGGCAGAATCTGCAGGTATAGACAATACCTTTCAAGTAGGTTCAAGCATGATAACCATAGGTATCATAGAGGGTTGTGGAGGCCTACATCTACTACTACTTGCAAGTTCATATATCGAATGCCAGAAATGTATAGCTGAGTGGGCAGAATGAGTGGGGACCTTTAGTCCAACTTCTGAAACCAAATTTCCAGAATGGGCAGAGAAGACTAAAATTTATATAGCAAAGGCACAACCTCAGGAGGAATCATACTGCGATGATCAAACTTGAATCCGGGATAAGAAAGTACATAAAATGATATCCTGGCGAGTGATTGAAAAGGGTGGAGTCATTTCAGGCGAGGCAGCATGACTCAGAATAGAGGAAAAGGTAGAAAAGGAGAATGCTGCAGCAATAAAAAAGAGACAAAAAGATATTCAAGTTGCCTTAAACAGGTGAAAAGAAGTACTTACCTGATGAGGACTTGATGCACGAACGGCTGAAAAAGAAAGGAAGAAGCAAATTTGCAACATTGAATCCCAAGGTTGACTTGTTCCTGCAGAGCAATTGATTTCAATTTCAGACCGAGAAAAGAATCCTAGAGCAGAAGATTTCGAGTCACTATATCCACCACCAGACCTCGTACAGGCCTTATTGTTGCTAGAACAAGATTTGAGCCTAACAAGTATGATCAATCTCTACATACTTAATATCAGTATTGAATAGAGTTAATTGGTATGAAAATACTCCCACATAATTACTTCTTGAAAGATAGTCTATTCATGGAAATAGTTGTGAGGATTTCGACATTAAATCCGAGTCTGATTCCTCATATATGTGAAAGGATTCTATTGCTATGAAGGCAGATTTTGTTTAGTGGAATGAAATTGAGTTGTATGGTAGAGAATAAAAATTAATTATTAGTAACCTATATTATACACATAGAGCTAAAAAACTACTAGCCTAAGAAAGGAAAAAAAATAAACTACCAGGTTTGATATGTCCCACTTGCCTTGGGATCACACTTGCTTTTCCCAACTATGAGTGAAGTGAAATAGGAGGGGAACTGGCTATTATTATGCATAGTTTGGTTGGACAAACCTTGTGGTCATTTGCAGCAAACTGCACAAGTGACTTCGCATTACCTGGAAAGTAACTCAGGTTTCTCGACAAAGTAACCTGGGTTCTATGGCAGGGTAACCGTGCTCCCTGAGTGGGGTGACCTACTCTGCAGGTCCAGGCAACTTTACGCTGTTACACTGTCTATTCATATAGTAGAGATACATGTCTTTCCTATTTATGAGCCAGGTTACATAGCCAAGCTGTATAAGTAGTTCTTGAAGAATGATTGAGTGTCCAAACACCTCTCAGGGCTATTTACCTCATCGTTGATAATAGAAGTCGGACCATAGGGCCTCCATGGGTCAACTTCTTCCTTGCCCTCTCATTTCTACCAGTCTGCCTCAGGGCTGCCTCCATGGGTGTTGATACAGTCTGCCGTGATGTATGCTGGGTCGTTATATAAAGTTGTAGATAAGAACATAGAAAGATAATAGCAGTAAGAGCTCATCAATCTGAGTCCCAGTAACCTCCTTTATACTAACGTTTCACGCCAACTATAACTCTGGAACTCCAACCCACAAGTCAATGGCCATGGTCATAAGTACTAACCGTATCATATGTGGGAGACACATAACCTACTAACTGAGTCGTATATGAAAGTAATTATGTTATAGGACTCACACCTGCGAGTCGCTAAAATAGATCAGTGATTATATCGTACCAACAAGTCACAACTATGAGTCGAGTGAGACCCTATGACTCCAACTGTCCCTTACATTACTAAAGCTTATCCAATGTGCCTTACTGGTCTGGCATAGTGGTTAGCCTAGCCCAGTACTGTAATAACTCAGCATACATAAACTATGGCAGACTGAACCTACAACGATTAAGGGTGCCCTGAGCCAGACTGCGGAGAACAGGAGGGCAACAAAGGGTTTGACCAACAGAAGCCTGATAGTCCAGGTTCTATTATGAACATTAAAGAATACACCATTGAGAGGTGTTAGTGTACTCAAGGGTTCGCTGAGGACAAGTTACAGTACCTGGCTGGATAACTGAGTCAGCAAAAGGAAGGGTAGTGCATCTCTGCTATAGGAATAGATCGGATAACAAGATAAGGTTACCCTCAGCTCCACGGTAGGTCACTATACTTAGAGATCATGGGTACCCTGCCCTGGCACTAGGGTTACCCTGTTCAGCTACCTTGGTTACCCTACCTGGCAATACCAAGTTGTTCAGGGAGTTTGAAGGAAATGACTTTGATATTTGTTACAAACAGCCATGCATAATACTAGAATCTGGAATTCCAAGAGATTCTATTGGGTATGCTATGTAGCTTGGAAGGGGCCGTGAATGGGAGACAATATGCCAGTCATACCGCTCTGCTCATGTGGTGTAACAGGGGCACCCCTAGGAAGATGGATCTCAAGATTGCGACCGCACCGAACAACTTCAAACTTATCGCCAAAAGTTCACACAGATGTGAGAGTAAGGTAAATGGTAAAACTTAATATCGTTAAACCTGACGCTTCACTCAATTAAGGTCTTGAGGGGATTGATTGTTGGAGTAGGAGAGTTCTCGCATTGACTTTCAGGTAGTTTTATCTTATGCCAGAAACTCCGCCATCAGTTTACTCCAACCATTCGTGTACACCCTTCTCCGCTAAGGGTGGTCCGACACGTCTCCTGGTACAGCCTTTGGGCATGCATGTATCGACACACTCTAGTTGACATTCACCTTATGCGGTCATCGTTTCTGTGGTGCATTTCCACTGTGCCCGCCAGAGTGAAAACCTCTGCGCATCAGTGTCTTGCCAGTGGCTAACAGTCAAGGCACCTCATGAACTAGACTATCTATGATACCCTTCCTATATGCATTGATCTCCACTTGACTCTGGAGGCTACCGTGAGCGGTTTATCTATTCACTATTTACGGGTCGCGGGCTACCAGTGTCTTCCACTGGGGACGGTAGTCCGGGAGTGATCCAAGGGGCGCTCCCCAGGACCATTAGCTTGGATCTACCTTACCTGTGGTAGGAATCATGCTTTTAGTATCTCTGCACTTCTCTTTCTGAGCCTACAGCGTTGGGAGTACGTTCGGGCTTGGTAGGTGTAAAACTCTCCCAATCTCCCCAGCACTACCCGGGACTACCTTCGGGACCCCCCCGGTGAACACCCGTTAACTCCGCCAGTTCTGGTCCGTCTTACTACGGACAACTTAGAAGAGGTACTCCACCTTTCACCCTATGTCCCTTATATATCCTGCGAACAGCTTATGGTTGACCGGACGGGAGCGACATATCCGGTGTTGCAAGCATGTCTGCAAAGATTCCTCTTTGCTAGACTGCACAGAACTACACAACCGTTTGCCCATGACGTCCCGGCCTCAAGACAGGGCCAGAGGGGTATGATAGAAATAATCTTTTCAATTTACAGCTTCATCGAAGCTACATAGCTCGCCCAATGGCATCCCCTGGAACCCCAGATTCCAGTATTATGCACCGCTTCGCATGTCAAACATTCTGGTCATTTTTCCCAAACTCCCTGTGGGACTTCGTATTGAAAGGTAGGGTAACTCAGGCCCTTGGGCAGGGTAACCTGATCCTGAGAGTAGGGTAACCTGTCTGGTGGACAAGATAAGTTTTCCCTGTTACCCTGTCTAACCCGTTACCGGAGATAGACGCTTCTGACCTTTCACCAGTTACCCAGCCTAGCTGAGCAACTGCCCCTTCAGACGTCCCTCAGTACGCTGACACCGCTCCTGGGTGTATCCAGGTACCTAAGTTCCTGACCAGCAAATTCTGTTCATTCTCGGAGCCCGGGCCATCGGGTCTCCATAGGTCCCGTACTTACTTGCCTGCCTGTTCCTACAAGTTCGCCTCCTGGCTCCCGGTATGGGTATAGGTTCCGTCTGCCATAGCTCATGTATGCTGGGTCGTTACATCTATCCCCTCTTCTCTACGGTTCGTTCCGGACCGTTAGCGTCGCCTCTTATTTCCACCAGTCGATTCCCCCAAGATCCTATCGTCCCTAGGCTGGGACGAATATCTTTGGTGGAAATCCCGAATGGCCTGTAAGCCTGTCCCTTCTAGCATCTCATACGGCTCCCATGAGTTCTCCTCAGCCCCATAGCCTTCCCATGAATCCAGGTACTGGACGAAGTGCGACGGAAACTTCGCCTTGGCTCCGCTGTACCATCGGCTGTCCACAACAGCTTCGATAATGTAACTGGGCTCGTTGTCTACATGTTCCGCCGTAGGGGCTTCCTTTACTCTACCTGCTTCCCGATCCTCCGGATAAGGTTCGAGTAATGTGACATTGAGAACCAGGTGGATGCTCCATCTAGTGGGCAATTGGAGTTCATAGGCCCGGTTACCAGCTGACCTTTGATCACGAAAGCCCCAACCATCCGGTGGTCCAGATTCTCTATTGGACGCTGCGTGCGGATGTTTTTCGTTTTCAACATCAGGCGGTCCGCTTTCTTTGCCAGCCCAGCAGACACATCCTCCAGGGTAATGTAGTCCGCTGATGGCAACATTTTGTGGTCATGCCGTTTCCCTTGTCTTGCCTGTGCCCGTTGGATCGTTTCTCGAACCTCTGCCCTGGTTCCTTCCCATTCCTTTACCAAGAGCTCACTAGTAGGGTACATTCCTTGGTTATTAGAGACGATACCCGACCAGTTTGTCCTTGGGTTAAACCCATAGTTGATCCCAAAAGGTGACAACCTGGTGGATTCTGATGTCCAGGTGTTGTACGCATACTCTACAAGAGGTAGCAGCGAAACCGAATCATCTTGTTGGTAGCAACAGTAACTACGCAAGTACCGCTCCAGTGTCTGATTAACCCTCTCGCTCAGCCCATCAGTCTCAGGGTGGAATGCTGTCGAAAGGTTTGGTTTCACTTGCAACAAGTGCATTAGACTCATCCAGAACTTGGATGTGAATCGGCTATCTCGGTCGGAGATGATTGACTCCGGGAGTCCATGCAGGCGCCAAACTTCGTTCAGGAATATCAAGGCAAGCCCCTTGCTAGGTACCTCCGTGGTCAGGGGTATGAAATGCGCCATTTTCGAGAATCTGTCCACTATGACCCAGATCTTGGTATACCCTTCGGACTGTGGCAGCGCTACAATGAAATCCAATGAAATCGGTGTCCACGGCCGCATAGGAACATCAATAGGTTCCAGCAGCCTGAACTTCTTGTGCCTGATGGATTTATTTCTTTACCGCGCATGACATGTCTGCACGTAGTCAGTGATGTGTTCCTCCATCTTAGGCCAATAGAAGTTGGCCCTAACCCTGCCAATGGTCTTGTAAGTCCCGCAGTGTCCCGCGATTCGGGAGTCATGTTCTGCCTTCATGATTGTCTGGTTCAGATTCTGACCCTCGGGAACATACCACCTGTTCTTGTACGGTAGTAAACCCTTTTCCGTCGTGAAATGTAGGTCGACCTCTTTGTTAGGGGCAGCTGTTGCCTTCCGGATTCTTAAGTACCTCGGGTCTTCGGTTATCGCTACGCGCGGTTGATCCACAAAGCAAGACTGCAGCCGAAGTCCTTGGAGCACCTGCAACACTTGTGGTCGCAAGATGACCCGTTCCTGACTCCCAATCCACTGTCCGGGGCGAAAAAACGACTGTGGCGGAAAATCACTCCGCCCTTCAGGGCGCTAGTCCCTACGCCGCGACAAAGCATCTGCCTTCTCATTCACCCCTCCTTCCTGGTAAACCACCTTGAAGTTAAACCGTTGCAGGAACTCAGCCCAGTGGTGCTGCCTTTGGTTAAGGACCGTGGTACTATTGAAGTACTCCAAATTCTTGTGATCCGTATAGATCACCAACTGGTCCGTTACCGAGCGTAGCTAATAATCCCCTTCCTTGAATACCGCCACTATGGCTGTCATTTCGTTGTCATGGACATCATAATTAACCTCCGCTGGGTGAAACTTCCTACAATGATAGGCCACAGGATGCTATCTCTCATCTTCACAGAACTGGGAGAGAATGACTCCTAATGCAAAGCCACTAGCATCGGTTTCCAGCCGGGTTGGCCGTGCAGGGTCAAAATGTGCTAGGATAGGTTTGGACATGAAGGCTTCCTTCAAATAGTTCAAGCCCTGCTCAGAAGCAGGTGTCCATTCCCATCAGACATCCTTCTTTGTCAAGTCCGTCAGAGGTTTCGCTATCTTGCTGAACCCTTCTATGAACCGACGATAGAAGTTGGCAAGGCCCATGAAGCTTTGAATGTCAACGATGGATGTCAGAGGTGCCCAATCCCTGATTGTCTGCACCTTCTCCAACAACATAGAGATCCCCATATCGGAGATCTTGTTTCCGCGGAATTCAACCTCCCATTGGTGGAAACTGGACTTCTTCATACTTACACATGGTCTAGCTTTCCTCAATTTCTCCATCACACGCCTCACCATTGTGACGTGCTCTTCCATAGTTTCGGAGTACATCAGGATGTCAACCATGTACGCGATAACTTCTTCGTCCATGAGATCCCGAAAGACCTCCTTTCTCATGCTTTGGAAAGTTGCTAGGGCGTTACACAACCCAAACGGCATGACCGTGTATTCGTACAGTCCATCTCTGCACCGGAGGCCGTCTTCTATTCCTCACCTTCTGCCATCTCTAGATGGTAGTAGCCGTTCTTCAAGTCCAACTTGGTGAACACAGCGGCTTTCCCTAACATATCTTGCAATTCGTTCATCAACGGTAGAGGTTACTTGCTCTTCACCGTGATTGTGTTCCGCCTCCTGTAATCTATTACGAGTCTAAATGTACCATCTGGTTTTGGCACGAGGAGGATAGGGGCTGCTGCTGAGGAACTGGATCGCCGTAGCTTTCCCGTTCGCAGCATGTCATTGAGATATTCGGGGATTGCCTTAAGCTCCTTTTGCGATAATGGATAGATAGGCCCAAGCGGCGGTTGAGTTCCGGGTTGTAACTCAATCGTATGGTCATACTTCGAGTGCTCCAGTAATGCCTCAATCCATTCTGGACTGAAGATATCCCCATAGTCCTTATCCTCGGGGAGTAGCTTAACCGTAATGTCAGCACCTTCCTTATTGCAGAATTGCACATTTCCCAACAGGTACATATTACTAGGGTCTTCGGCTAGTAACTTTTCATCGGGCATGAACACTAACCGCCCCTGCTCTGCCAGGCAGTTAGCCTTGCAGAAATCTGAGGGCCAGGTTAGTGATCCGGTCTTGCAATCTATGTCACGGTTATGGTCTTTCAACCAAGACATAGGTAGGTACCCATCCACCTTGGTGTCGGGCATATCTGCGACTTCAAAGCGCATCTCATTGTGGTGGTCACCTATCCTCATCTCGAATGACTTGGTATAGCGTAGACCTGACCCAGGAATGTGCTTACCGCGAGTGTTGCTTCCCAGCACTTGTACCTTTCCTCGTACACATGGTGCGTGAGTCCGCTTAACCCGTCAGCTACTAAGCAGCGGCCCAGTAGCTCCACTATCGAGCCACAGGAGCGCTTCCGCGCTAACCTGTCTAGCTACTACCTTCCAGTCTAACTTAACCCGCAGGTGGATAGACTTAGTTTGACCAGGCAAGTTGTCACGCTTCTGCCTCTTTTGCTTCTCTTGGTGCCTTAGTCATCTTGGCTTGGTAATTCCCTTTAGTCTCTTGCCTTGCGACACAAGAGTGGCCACAACGGGTTGGTAAATGTTAAGGGATTGGGATTCGTCTTTTTATCAATAGCTAGGGTGTTTACTATCACGCCACTATGATTTCAGGTACTGAACCCTCCCCAGATAAACTTGGAAATAGCATCATTTCTTTGATCAACTCCAGCCTGAACCAATTCCTCTCATACTAAACATAACAATTTTTTCCCGAGATGGGTAGAAGTCCACCGTCGGCCCTGTGCCAAGCGAAAGCAGTCTTGCTTCCCCAATGTCGAGCACCTCCTGGAGCAGGACCTCATCCAGCCTCAACCGAAATAATGCCCTATGACCTGCTCATCCAGCTAAGGAAATCCTGAAAGAAATGTATATAACTAGAACCAAGGAAATAACCAGAAACCCAACAAAGGAAAGATAGCCCAGTCCACCGGGCATGGCCCGCAACATCTACCTGCGCAGACCACCTGGGTGTAGTCAGTATCAGGCTCATCTATACGGTAGAAGGGTACTTACCCATCTCCGAAGCGACTTCCGTGGCTCATATCTATCTATCCCTTAGGCGTCTATGGCTATGGGTCAAAAAGGTTACACCTTAAGCAGAATGGGTTCTTACCTATTCCGATCCGTCCGTATCAACCTCCATGATCTGAGGTGATGCCTGGCGGACTGCCAGTATCTTTGATGAGGAAGCCAGAGGTGGTGCTTCAATGCACTTCAGCCGCTTGTCTGTCCCTGTGGGCTCGCTCACCGGGGCTGACCGTTTCCACCCACGAGCCTGTTTTGATGAATGAATGACTGGGGACGTGGCGGCACACTTCCTCCAGAAGTGACCACTGTGTCCACACTTGGTGCACTGGTTGTGGTTTCTCCGACGTTCGGTCAAAGTTGACGTGACTTCCTTATGCGCTATTGCATACTCAGAAGTCGCCGGCTTTGCCTGTTTCCCCTCATTGAAATTAGTAGGTTTGGCAGACCTCTGGTTTGGTCTGCCCGAACCTTTCTCCTTCTTCTTGAACCTGCCTGATGTCAAGGGTCTATCCTTCTTCTTCCCAGTGGGTTGAGACTGGGGGCTGGGTGGATGACGCGGTTACCGCAGTGGTTGTTGTCCTCTAGCGTATACCCAACCCTCCGGAGAAGATCAAGGTACTCATTCAGGTCGATCGGATGGGGCTCCGGAAGTGCCCACATATTCTGAACCTCTTGTCTGAAGCCTGCTCGAACCTTTTCTCATACCTGTACGGGATCTGTATATCTAAGTTCATACATATAATCAATTATCTTATTCAGGTACTCATCAATATGATGGGGCTTCATCACAAGGTCTTGTCACTCAACACGGGATGGACCTCCCTGGGCCTGGTCTCCACTGAAACTTCGTTCCAGCCATTCTCAGAACCCTTTCCATGTCTGTAAGGGGTTGCTGCCTTTGACAGGGACGCCAGTGCGCTTGGCGGCTTCCTTGTTAATGTGCCCATGCAACCCCAGATACCATGCCAGGGCGGAGTTTTCAAGAAGAGGGATCACCAAGTTTACATTATCCATGTCGGTTAACTTGCAATCCGTAAAGTATTCAAATTTGACCTCTACCAAGGTCAAGAAGCTCGCAGGTTCTGTAACTTTGCCCATGAATGGAGGGATACCACTCGGCCTCTCTGGCCTCTTCTGCCGGTGTCTTGGTGTTGGCCTAGAAGCCGAACCAGGACCCCTCCGGGCTCTCACCAGCCACTTGCCCCAGTGATCCCACCTTTGTTTCTTCTCATTGCTCCAGTCATCCTTGCGAGCACCAAGGAAGGGGGTCAAATCTGGGAGAGAATCTCCATCGTCATCATCATCCCAACCGTCATGGTCGCAGTCCCCTGGGTCTCCGCCTGCTCGCATCGTACGACCCGTAGGTGGGCCATTTCTGTCCCCACCACCGCCGGTGTTCCCGCCTTGGGATTCCCAGGGTTTATCGTACCCATCAGACTGTTCCCCCTGGCCATCATGGTTACCATCCTCTGCGGGGCTAGCCCTTGATGGTCCTGATGCCGGTGGTGGAACAGGGCATTGCCCACTCTCAGAAGTTGGGTTGGGCGCCATCTGTGTCATCCGCAGGAAAGACTACAACTCTGGATGACTCAAGGGTTGCAGCGGAGGGCCAGCGTGCCTCCATGACCCATAGTACCCACATGTCGGTCATCCGTCTCCTTCTTTCTGCCTCCTTCTATGCCTCACCGGGGTCTGTGGTCCCTTCCTACACCCATAGGAGTGGTAATGAATCCACCCCGTCCGGGTCTCTGCCGACTCATAGCCCGTTAGGAAGAACTGGTCTTGGCTGTACGAATCGCCACTCGTGATGGTGGGGAGACCGGCGGGGATACTTGGCTTCGACAGTCCATTGTGGACGACCGGTGCCCCAGGAACGGAGCAAGTGGGCATTCCAGGTCCGGGGATTGGAGTCCCTTGTGACGGAGCCATAGGTGTTCGCTTCTTCTGGCGTCTTACCTGTTCGAAGAATCCTGGTGACACTGAGGGCAGTGGCCTGAACCCTGGGGTAGCCGTTACTGCTGGTAGGAATGCTGTGGCAGGGAAGGTATCTGGAGGGGGCAATGAAACTGGGAGAGGTGTGGGTCTTGGGGCAGCGAGGGGAGGTACGGGAGTTGCAACTGTAGGTGTTGCAGGGAAAATGTTTGGAGCCGGGGTTTGACGAGGAGTAGGGTCAGGTGTATCTGGTGCTGTGATACCCTTCGGTTTGGATGTCCTTTTCCTTACTCGATGTCCATCAGTTGGCCCAACCTACTGCGTGGAATTGCGGGGGGGACCAACCGGGAGCCTGCAGCTGCTCTTGAGAAGGAGGAGGTATAACTGTAGCCCTCACCTTTCAGGCTTTCCAACATCCCTATACCGATTGAGCTCAAGTATGCCCTCCACTGATCGTCTCTGGCTCTCATGGCCAACTCCATGGCGAGATTCTGGGGCTTGGTATGGACAAGCGGGAGTGGGGGCACGGCCCCTAACATCAGTACATCATTCTCAGCATCAATACTATATGCTTCCTGAAAAGCCTTTTCCAAGGCGGCCATCCGAGTCTTCAATGCCTGCTGATCCCTTATCATCCACAGGTATGCCTGCTGCTGCCCCTTCATCCATTCCACCGCTGCCGTAGTAATCTGTTTACGGAACACCTGCTGCTGCTGGTTGTTCCAGTTCTTCGGTTCTCGCTTCGATTCCTCAAGCGACTTGGCTACTTCCCGGACGGTGTAAGGTTCGACGAATTCACGGGAGAAGTCACTAAAGCGAACTCTGCGTAGCGGGGGAGGGAGCATGTTGTGGACCAGGGTAGAGTCTTGGAAAAATGAGAGCGACTCGGCGTGAGGGTCTGTAATCAGGAGGTCAAGACATTCAACAGGTAACAGAATAGGAGCAGCCTCCAAGAGCTGCTGGTGGCCGTCCCAGTCGGGACCGCGAACATCCGCGAAAACTGATGCATGAAACGTGTTGGCAGTGTTCTCATCAAGGTCAAGATCTGAATCCGAGTTGGATTCCACTCTGGTTCGAAGTTCAATACAATCCATAGCCCTTTTCACCATAGGCTACTTGTTCTAGACCAGGTTGCCAGTATTCACGCAAGGTCAGTGCCGAAGGTCAGGAACAATTAATCAGGAGAGGGGATAAGCGAGGAGCTCGCTTCACGATATACCGTAACGAGGGCACCACTAGGAAGATGGATCCCCAGGTTGCGACCGCACCGAACAACTTCAAACTTATCGCCTAAAGTTCACACAGATGTATGAGCAAGTTAAACTGCAAAACTTAATATCGTTAAGCCTGATGCTTCACTCAATTAAGGTCTCGAGAGGATTGATTGTTGCAGTAGGAGAGTTCTCGCATAGACTTTCAGGTAGTTTTATCTTCTGCCAGAACCCCCCCATCAGTTTACTCCAACCATTCAAGTACACCCTTCTCCGCTAGCGGTGGTCCGACACGTCTCCTGGCACACCATTCGGGTACGCATGTGTCAACACACTCTAGTCGGCGTTCACCACCTGTGGTTATCGTTTCTGCGGTGCGTTTCCATGTTGCCGGCTGGAGTGAAAACCTCTGCGCAATGGTATCTTGCCAGTGGCTAACAGTCAAGGAACCTCATGAACTAGACTATCTATTATACCCTTCCCATATGCATTGATCTCTACTGGACTCCAGAGGCTGCCGTGAGTGGTTGATCTATTTACTATTTCCGGGTCTCGCGCTTGTGGTGTCTTCCGCAGGGCACGGTAGTCCGTGAGTGATCCAATGGGCGCTACCCGTGACCGCTACCTCGGATCTACCTTACCTGTGGTAGGAACCATGCTTTCAGTGTCTCTGCAGTGCCCTTCCAGAACCTATAGCGTTGGGAGCACGTTCGGGCTTGGTAGGTGTAAAACTCTCCCAGTCACCCTGGCACCACCTGGAACTAACTTTGGGACCCCCACGGTTAACACCCGTTAACTCCGTCAGTTCTGGTCCGTTTTACTCCGAACAACGTGGAGGAGGTACTCCACCTTCCACCCTATGCCCCTTATATATCCTGCGAACAACGTACCGTCGACCGGATGGCACGACGTATCTGGTGTTGCAGGCATGTCTCCCAAGATTCCTCTTTGCTAAACTGCACACAACTATATAACCGTTTGCCCATGACGTCCGGGCCTCAAGGCGGGGCCGGAGGGGTATGTTCGGAGTAATGTTTTCAATTTACAGCTTCCTCAAAGCTACGTAGCTCGCCCATTAGCAACCCCCGGAACCCCAGATTCCGGCATCATGCATGGCTTGGCGCAACAAACATTCCGGTCATTCTTCCCGAACTCCCCGCGGGAGTTTGTATTGAAAGGTTGGGTAACTCAGGTCCTTGGGCAGGGTAACCCAAGCCCCAAGGCAGGGTAACCTGATCTTGAGGGTAGGGTAACCTGTCCGGTGGAGAAGATAACTTTTCCCTGCTACCCTGTCTATCCCGTTGCCAGCCACAGACGCTTCTGACCTTTCTCCAGTTACCCGAGCTAGCGGAGCAACTGCCCCTTCAGACGTCCCTAAGTACGCTGACACCGCTCCTGTGTGCATCCAGGGACCTAAGTTCTTGACCAGCCAATTGTGTTCATTCTCGGAGCCCGGGGCATCAGGTCTCCCTAGGTCAAGCACTTACTTGCCTGCCGGTTCCTACCAGTTCGCCTCCTGGCTCCCTGTATGAATATAGGTTCCGCCTGCCATAGCTCATTCATGCTGGGTCGTTACATGTTGTAAGGCCAAGATTTCATGGGCAAATAGTTGTGTAGTTGTAAGCAATCTAGCCAAGGAGTACTTTCGTAGACCGCCTTGCAATACCATATGCATCACTGCTATCTAGTCAACAGTAAGCTGTGGGGTAAACGGGTAAGTGGCCTAAGGTGGAAGATGGAGTACCACATCCAAGTTTTTTGGAGTAAAACAAACCAAAGATGGTGGAGATAATAGAAGTTAACTGTGGGGGTCCCAAACGTGATCCAATGTGGTACCCAGGCAACCTGGAGAGTTCCACACCTGTCAAACCCTAACATATCCCCAATGCTGTAGGCGCGGCAAAGGAAATATGAAGGCACTTAATGCGTGGTTTCTAGTCTAGATAAGGTTGATCCCCGATAGTAGTCATGGGTAGCACCTATTCAACCACTACAGGACTGCAATATGTTGCGGCAAACACGGGAAGTATAAGGGTTGTAAAGAGTACATAGACAAACAGCTTGTGGTTGCTTTTCATGTCCCATAGGGACCAATGCATAGGGGAAGGGTGTCCGGGATAGTCTAGTTCCTCAGGTGTCCTGACTGTTAGCCACTAGCAAGGCACTGATGTGAAGACGTTTTCACTCCGGTGAATGAAATGGGGATGCAATGCAGCCACAATTACTGCAGGGGGTGAACCAAGACCAGAGTGTGTCCACACAAGCATGGCTCCAAGGTGTACCAGGAGACATGTTGGACCACCCTTAATAGAGAAGAGTGCGCAGGCATAGTTGGAGTAAAGTGATGGGAGAGTTTCTGGCATAAGATAAAACTACTTGAATGTCTACGAAAGAACTCGGCTACTCCAACAATCAATTCTCTGGCCTTGTTAATTGGGTGTAGCACCAGGCTTCACAAGATTAAATTTTACTGTTTACTTTACTCTTACATCTCTATGAACTTTGGGTAATAGGTTTGAAGTTGTTCATAGCAGTCAAAACCTTGGGATCCCTCTTCTCCAGGGTGCCCCTATTACTAGCATACCCAACATTTTCTTGAGGGTCTTCTATCATCAAACCAATTCTTCTCCTCCCTGTTACACTTTGTGATACCTGTGAAGATACAGATAGAGCTTAATCTGTAACCTGTTCGGGCCAGGCCCTAGACACGTGGTGGTACGATCGGAGCAGATAGCTTCTTGATCAACAAGAAGCGAGCACTGCTTGCTAAATGAGCAATATTGCAAAACAAGCGGTGTATTCACAGCTAGCACACGAAACAATTCAAGTATCAACCAATACTGTGAAACCAAACATAGAACAAGATGTGTATCAACCTGTAGCACGCGAAAAAATACTAGTATCAAACAATACCGTGAAACCAAACATAAAGCAATGTGTGTATCAACTGATAGCACACAAAACCAGACAAGTATCAAACGATACTGTGAAACCGAACATAAAGCAACCTAGTACCCATACCGGTTACACTCCCAAAATAAAATAACAATTTCACCAAATAAAACAACCTAATGAAATCCTAATAGCCAGTAACTCTGCTATTCTTCTGATAGTCCACTTAGGACCCATCCTCATCGTCATAGCTATCCTGTAACAATCTCATGTCATCCTGCAACATCCTTTCCGCGCCCTCCAACCATCTTTCCAAACACTCCACACATGGCGCTCCACGCATAAAACAACCTAACTTCCAGTGGTGTCATGGGTCCACAAAGTTCTGGACTATCCGGTCCTCCCATTCCTCCGTCTCGACATCGATTCATCCGCAATCCTGAGAGTGATCAATGTAGAATATTTTCCAGTATGTGCTTAGTGGGATGATTTCTCGGTATAGTAGGTATCTCAAAATGAGGTCTCATCCCTTTATGCTGACTTCTTCGTAGTTTGACATTTTTGTTTCTTTTGCGTAAGGATAAGGTTTGTAAGAGGTTAAAGGTTTTGTAAGAGGTTAAAGGTTCAGATGTCTGGTAGTGTGGTCTGTTTTCTTCAGCGGTTTAGAGGGATCGTGGATGGTCTTTATGCTTTGGTGGTGACCTCGCTTAGGCGTTGGCCTCGCTTAGGTCTTCCGGGGAAGGAGGGTGCTGTTTAATTTCGGTTTCTTCCCTCTCCATACAACCATCACATTTTTCTATGCTCAGGTAGCACCCGCTACCGAAGTGGAAAACATCTGATACTGTTCCTCCCCATATTCGTCCCATTGATTCTGTTGTTATTTCTAAGGATTTGTTGCAGATATGTGCCAATAGGCCGTATGTAAGGTATCGTCTAGGGATAATATCACGGTTTACCAACAGTCCCATTAGCTGATGGTGTAGTCTCCAAGGCACTTGCTTATAGTTTGACATTGTAAGGCTTTTTGGATGGTATGTTTTTTCCTTTCGCTATTGCCAGTACTCAGCCATGGCCAGCCGGGCTAGGTGCGCTGCTTCATCTTCCATTCTCTGATTTTCATCTTCGCTGCTTTCAAAATTGCTTTCAAAGTGGGCTGACTAGAATCCGTCCTGTATTCCTTGGTCTGTGTCCAGGCGCATGTGCTGGATTTCTAGCAGGGTTGGGCTCTACGCCACCATCACGTGGTTTATCTTAGGGGTAACTCGTCCCATGGCTTGTTGTCTTCCCACCATTGATTCACCAATTCTATCGCATTTTCCAATCCTTCAAGTGGTTCCCAGTTATTTTCTGTTTCCTGGTATCCCACCCCTTTCACTAGGAAGGGGTCCTGGTCATATCGCCTTCCATGGTCTCGTATCGTTTCCATTTCCCATTCCGGCTTCTCATTAACCACCATCAGGGGTGGTTTTGCGTGACTCCTCCCAGGGAAGGACATATCGTCATTAGGGAGGTATCTTTTTACTGTAGATCCATGGAATGTGGCTTCACGGTTTCTGTACATTCTGCCATCAATTTCTGCCATGTAATTTTGTGTATGCTCATCGTGTCCGATTTTGTTGAATGGTCCACGCCAGCGCGCTTGCAATTTCTTGCTACGTCCCAACTCCATTGCGAATAAATTTCCATATACCAGTAACCAATTACCCTTTCCTATCCCTGTATAGTGTCAGCGTCATTTTACTGCCATTCTCGTACTTCTAAATTTTGCTAATTGAAGTGCCTTGAATGCCGTATTATGGATTACTTGGTGCCTGTTTAACAATTTGTCGGCAGCCGGTACTGCAGACTTCTTGAAGTTCGCTAGAGGAAGTAGTGGGTAATTCTTTCCAAAATAGCCTTATATGGTGACATACCGAGAGTTTCTCACCATCCTGCATTCAGGTATGCTGCTGTCTCTGGTATGGCATCAAACCAATTGCTTTGTCTTGCGTTGACTACGTTTGGGAGAGCTGTCTTCAATTCTGGGATCTTTCTTTCGACTTGTTCCTTTGTTTCATGATGGCCTGGTGCCGCTTTGATATGCTCAATGCCTAACCATCGGCATTGTTGTCGCCATATATGTGACTGAAATCGTGGGTCCGCATCGCTTACCAGACATGTTCGGTAGCCATGGGGTGTAAACATTTTGTTGCGTAGAAGTTCCCAGGTTGTTATTGGTATTGCTTGCTTAGTTGTAGGTATGAGCCACATGAATCCCCAAAGCCTATCCATCGCAACCAGGATTGTGTCGTATTCCCATAAATTGTGGAAGAGTCCCGCAAAGTCAATGGACGTTGGTTCGACAATTTCGGATGGCAGCGCAATTGTCCGCGCCTTTCCTTCCAGCAATTTTGGAGGGCCCTTATTTATCTGGCATCTGTGGCATTGGGTTACATATGCTCTAAAGTCCTTCCCAATTTCAGCCCAGAATAGGTATTGGGGTGTGTCCCGTAAGTTTCGTTCAACACTGTGGTGGCCATTATTGTGGATTTCGCTAAACACATATTCTCTTAACGTCGTGTTTCTGCATGCGGGGCCTTTTGGGATATACAGGCAGTCTTCCCCGTATCTGGTTTTTGCGTATACCATTCAGTTTACCACCTGGTAGGAGGACAAGTCTCCTGTGGAGTCCCAACTCTCATGGACTTTTTTCCAAAGTGGCTCTTTTCTGTATGCTGTGATCATGTCTGCTCAGAAGGTTCCGATCATTTCATTGCTTGTTCATAAGGTGTCACGTTTGTCTTCTATCTTAGTTTCTCTAGTTGTCTCAGGTAGGTCTTCCTCCTCGTTGTCTTCCAAGACATTGTATAGCCCGCGCCGATATTCTGTCCTTGTTGGGGGCATCACGGAGATTACCGTCTCATTGTGGAGGCTTTCTAGCCGCTCTACTTGTCTAACCGGTGGTGGGCTATCAGGTCCTGGCATTCGGAATGCCGCTATTGTCGCGGTCATAAGGTTCTCTATTGGTTCCGGCTCAGGCATTTGGAATGCGGAGGCTTTCAGGTTTCGCAGTGCCGGAGTTGCATAAGATCCGGGCCTCGGCTGGGCAAGTGTGGACGGCCCTTCTCCCCCACCAATTGGTCTTCCACCTACCACTTGTTGCCATTGCCAGTCATTGATTTCGGGAGACTCCGGAGGGCTCGGGTCGATTTCTGTACTTGGGGGGATTGCTCCTTGACTAAGCAGGAAAGGGGTCGATTCTCCCCCTCGTCTGGGCTGGTTGTTCGTGAATTTGATCATGGTTTGATGATACGGGCCGCGATTCACATAGCAGTGTGAGTAGTGCGACACGCTATGTGGGAGTTCTCCTGATGGCGTACCTCGCAGGGTACACTGGTCACCGCAATCCTTTCCTGCACTGATTGAGCAGGGGCTTTTGGGGGGCATAGGGGTCTCGTTGGGGTATTCAGTACAGGAGAAAGGAGGGGAAGTACGCGTGAACGCGTGCGTGGGCTCCACTGTGTTTGATTCTTGCTTGGAGACCGTGTTATCGCAGATGTCATCCGATTCCTTCCTATAATCGTGGATATAGTGTGGGTGCAAGTCTGATTCTCCGTCGTATACCAGGGAAAGGGCATCGGCTAAATAGTTCGTGCTTCCTGGTGCGATGACTATTTTCCCGTCCTATTTTCCCAAGTGGCTTAGCCATCTCACTTGCTTTCTGCTTAGGTTCTTTGCTGTTCGTAGGTGTGTTAAGGGTTGGTGGTCTGTAACTATTGTAAAGGAATTCCCCATTTGTACATTGTGGAACTGATGAAGCACTTCCACTATTGCTAAGGCCTCTTCATCGGTGGTCCCCTAGTTCATCTGCGCGTTGGGGAACTTCCTGCTCTGTAACGCGGCTGGTCGCACCATCCCATAAGTGGGTCCCTGTCCACCCATACTCCAACTCCTAAATCTAAGCTTTCTGTAACCAGCCAAATTGGTTTCTTGCTTCGTATGTCTATTGGTTGCATGACTTGGTGATCATTAATTCGCTTTCGTACCATATCAAATTTGGTCTGGTGGGTCGTTGTCCATACGAATTCGGCGTTTCCCGTTAAGTTCGTTAACAGCGCTGTCAACGGTGCATGGTGCGGGAGAAACTGGGCCACACAATTCACTATTCCTAGGAATCGTTGCAATTCTTTCTTGTTTTTTGGTGTCTCCCACCCTGCGATGAATAATATTTTCTGGGGAGAGGCATGGATTCCCTCGTTGCCCACTATGTTTCCTAATACGTCTAGCTTATC
This sequence comes from Tuber magnatum, assembly GCA_003182015.1. Taxonomy (NCBI): domain Eukaryota; kingdom Fungi; phylum Ascomycota; class Pezizomycetes; order Pezizales; family Tuberaceae; genus Tuber; species Tuber magnatum. The sequence continues at coordinate 23,163 of PYWC01000086.1, read as the reverse complement.
CACAAAAAGTACTGACTTCCTTTGGCTCGCATAGAATTTTGCTTTTCTGAGTCGATGACATACTGTGCGTATGTGTTTCTCGTGTTCCTCTGATATGTCTGAAAATATGAGAATACCATCTTTGTATACCCATACAAAATGAGGTAGATATTCGCTTAGGAGGTCCTGTATCATGCGCATAAATGTTGCTGGTGCACTCATGTCTCCTTGTAACATTACTTTGCTCACAAATCCTCCAAATGGCGTTTTGAATGAGTTGAACTTAACCCAGTCCTTGTCTACCGGTGTTTGGAAGTATGCATTGCTTAGGTCGATCTTACTCGTGTATTTTGCTCGTCCTATTCTGTTAAGGATCTGCGGTTGGTTTGGAATTGATGGACTATCCATGACCATGTTATCATTCCACACTTTTAGGTCTACCAGGGGGCGGATCCTTCCATCTGATTTGCATTGTACAAACATACGTGCCGCTCCAGGAACCTCCTGTCGTACAATTACTCCACTTCGTAATTTCTCGTTTATCCAGTTCATGAGTTTTTCCTTATGGGCTTCTGTGAACGAGTATGTCGGTTGATTTCATAGATCGGATGGGTTTTTTAGCCAAATGTGGTTGCTAATCCTACGCACAGGGGGTAGCGTTTCAGTGACCTTGTCCGGGAAGACATTCTTGTATTCCTGCAACAATGTTGTTGTGTTGGTGTCTGACACAGTAGATCGGAATTCCCCACTTGTTGATTTACATAGTACACGTCTCTTGTCATCGGGAAATTCCACTGCTGTATCAACACACCTGATAAGGGCATTATGTCATTTCAGGAATGGCATTCCAATCAGGGCGGCGTACTTTGCCAAGTTCCCTACCCACCCCCCCTGATTTGTCTATTTCTTTTTCCCGCTTCCTATGGTCAGCCCACATTTCTTGTGGCTTGAAGAGGGGAATCCTTTCATAGCCATATTGACTGTTGTTGGTTGGGGTAGAGGCTCCGTAGGGATGCCATGGGTAGAGATAAAGGTGGCGCTAGTTATGTCACAGCCACTTGTTTCTGTGTCGAACAGGACCTTTGCTGGGTGTCGTTCCATATGAATCGTTCCTTCAAGACCGTCACGGGGCCTGACTGCCAACGTTGGTTGTGTTCGCAGGCTTTCCATTTCCACTGAGTTAATTTCCACTTCGTCATATTCCCTTGCTTCCATGTGGTTCATGCTAGCCTCGCGCTTAGTGGCCTGTCCCTTTCCTTTTTTGGAATAGCAGTCCGTTGCGTAGTGCCCCTTGTTCCCGCCTTCGAAACACGTGCCTTCGTCGCGTGGTTTCTGCTTCTTGTACTTTCTGTCCTTAGAACCTGTGCAGTATGGTTTATCCTTTTTTGTATTCTCCCGCGATGATGATCCTTTGCTGTTCTTTAGCTCTGTTATGTGGGTTCGGTAAACCCCTGTTTCATACAAGACAGCACGCTTCAGTTCGGCCCACTTGCCTATCTTTTCAAACGAATCACCCTTCTCTTCCATGGGTTCTACCTCCTGGAGTAGTCTGGGTTGCATTGCCTCATACAATCTTTGTCGCAGCATATACGGAGACACCATCCCGGTTTGCAATCGTCCATGATACATTAAGTGATCCATCGCGACCAAGGTTATTCTTTCTGTTTTGCCATTTCGTACTTGCTGGATATCCTTGAACTTTTTGTATAGTTCTTCCATGTTCCGCGAGGATTGGAATTTTTCTCTCAAGTATTTTATCCGCGTCATTTCTCGTATTTTTTCCCTACTCTCATAGTGGTTCATTGCTTGGTGGTATGCTTCCTCACCCTTTCCGGTAGAGAAGCTTCAAAAGTATGCTCCGCTTCCTTACTTCCTTCTGTCCGCCCCATGTAGGGCCAGGTATTGAGAGGTGGTTATTACCCAGCGGTCAAATACTACAGGCTTCAAGTCATCCTTTTTGGACAACAACGAGGGTGGCAGTGGAAGTTTAATTTTAGGCCTGTTCGCCCGCCGGATTCGCCTACGGACATATTGTGTTTGGACTCTTCATTACTCGAGCTGTTGTTTGACGAGCTTTCCCCACAGTCGCTGGAGGATTTGTCTGGTGGCTGCCTTACTACTGAGTGATCTGAAACTTCTTCGTCATCCTCTTCCTTCTTAGGTGTCGCGACAGGTATGTTGTCTTTCTTAGGTGGTTGTGTGCATTCTTTCCCTTTACTGGAGCTGGGGGGAAATAGCCCAGGAAGGCTGGTTCCACCCTGCGGTAATTCATCAGTTGATTCGCTAAAGGTCTGCTTGGCGAAGTCTCACGATAGTAGTCTTTCTGCTTCGTCAATCGAGAAATCGCTCCTTGGCCTTTTTGGTTTCCTGGGTTGCCTTTTCTTCGTAAGACCTTCTGGTGGGACCTGCTTCCCACTTTGAGTCTCCAGTGACTCAATCGTGTCGTGTTGGCAGAGCCGAACCTTCTGTAGTTCTACTGCTCCCCGCTGCCAGCTTCGCTGTTGGACTTTAGTAGGTTGCGCAGACCGGCTCCTGGCAGGTTTCTTCACCACTTGTGGAGGTTAGAAAAATGTAACGTGTTCGGGCCAGGCCCTGGTCACGGGGCGGTACAATAGGAGCAGATAGCTTCTTGATCAACAAGAAGCCAGCGCTGCTTGCTAAAGGAGGCTGCGAACAGGCTGTAATAGGAGATCAAAAGTAACCATTCAACTAAATATATTAAGAATACTGGCACTCGAAGTCTGCTGTTTCCATCGTGGAAATCAGCGGTCTTTAAATACAGTATATCGCTTATCTCCAGTATGAACAACATTGCAAAACAAGATGTGTATCAACTGATAGCACACGAAACAATTCAAGTATCAACCGATACTGTGAAACCAAACATAAAACAATGTGTTTATCAACCGATAGCACACGAAACAATACAACTATCAAACGATACTGTGAAACCAAAGATAAAACAATTTGTGTATCAACCGATAGCACGCGAAACCATGCAAGTATCAAATGATACAGTGAAACCCAACATAAAACAACCTAGTACCCGTACCGGTTACAAAATCCCTCCGACAATCAGATAATAGATCTGGCAGTGAACAGTCATATGACAGCTTGTCAGAAAGTAGTTTTAGGACTTACAGTCTTAAGATTAACATTCCTCTATCTTGCACTTCCATAGGGGGAAAAGAGGATCTAATGCTAGAAGCATTCATCTAATGAGTTACTACTATGTTCAGGTACCTCTCACTATGTCAAATGGGAAAAACAAGTGCAAGCAAGTGGAGAATAGTTGGAAAGTTTCAGTACTGAAAAGGTGCAAGAAGCCTACTATCAAGTAATGAACCACTATGAAAGTCGTGAAAAAATATGAGCAGCAACTGTGATAAAAGACCTAAGTAATAGATTGCGGGTGTTGCAAAACATCAAAGAACTTTACAAGAAGTTCAAGGAAATCTATGAAATGGGGGCACTCCAAGGAGGATAGGGCTAAGGGTTGTGACCACACTGAACAACTTTAAACTTATTGCCAAAAGTACACGAACAAATATAAGAGTACAGAAATCTGGAAAACTCAATATTGTTAAGCCAAATACTTCACTCAATTATGTCTACCAGAGAGACAACTTGTTCCCATTGGTGTCTTACCAGTGGCTAACAGTCAAGACACCTGAGCAGGCCTACTAATATATGTAGACCTTTCTATATATAGTTTATCCATACAAGTCCCAGCTGGCTCCTCTAGTCAATGGATTTCTTCTACCTCTATTGAGCCAAGGGGCTACAGAAACTCCACTATAGAACACTACCCATACCTGCCTATACATGAAAGCACCTCAGTTATGATAAGAGCCACCCTTTTAGTGTCCTCCAACTTCCCTTATAAGGCATAGAGCATAAGAGCATGTTGAGACTTGCCAGGGGCAAAACTCTCCTAGTCATCCTCCGTACCACCTGGGACTATCCCAGGGACCCCAAAGGTTAGCCCCCACTATCTCCGTTTGTTCTTGTCTACTCGACCTGGGAAACCTGCAAGAGGTGTATTACCTTTTCAACTATGACTCCTCATATGTCCTACGAATGACTTATCGTCAGGTGGATGGCCAGCACATACACAGTGCCCTAAGACCCTGTTCGGCAAAAAAGGAAGACGTGGCAACCATTGCACCGCGAAGTGGTTTGAGAGTCTGAAAAGGTTGTTGGTAATTGTCAACTATTTGGTTGCCATGTGAAAACCTTTTTACATAAGTTCTTCCAGAATAGTATACCTTTTCTACCCTCTCCACTGGAACCTTTTTTACATATACAGCCCCAGCCACACCTTCTATCATCTCTTCCGCTCTGGCTCCCAGCACCATTTCTGCTACCACTCCCGCTGTCCTTCCAGCTATTCCTAGAGCTATCCCTCGAGCTATCTCTCCTGATACCAGCCTCCCTACCCCTCTGGCTATCTAAACAGTTTTAATGGATAATTTGTCTCCCTGGTTTTCCAATGAGGATGCTTCTCTAGAGTTTATTTTATCTGACTCAAACTCTGCTAGATTTGTCAAGTATATACTACCCTCAATCTCATTTAATACTTTACAAGTACTAGGCGGATTGGAACCATTAGTAAGTCATGCAATACAACTCATACTCTGCCTGTGGATTCCAGCCCAGATGATCTTTTTGGATCTATGTTTACCTCTAGCCAGTATTCACAAAATCATGAGTATGTTCAACCAGTTGTACTTAATACTCCGTCTTTAGCTTAATCTGTACCAGTTGGCAGTCAAGACCATGCCACTATGATTTCCAACAATGACGAAATGCCCTCACTGCTTGCACTGCAGAAGCGAAAAAAATAGAAGCCCCATGGGTGGGCAGTTGACTGGTCAGCAGAAATGATGACAGTTCCTGTACATGAGTTTATACAAGGTGTTTGACAAGGAAAGAGGTCAGACAAGGGACTTAAGATCGAAGTATGGAATGCAGCATCAGGTACGCTTTGTGCGAGTACCGAAAGAGAGATTCCATTGACTGGGGAGAAGTATCAAGCAAAGCTGGAAGGGCTAAGGAGAAAGTGGAAGGTGTGGGCACAGCTGAGGAAGATTAGTGGGTTTGCATTGGATCCATTGACAGAGACCATTACAGCTGCGGATGAAGTTTGGGACATGGAAATTGAAAGACAGCCGACTATTCGAAAGGTCTGAGATAGACCATTGGGTAGTTAGGCTGAGTGGGATAAACTGTTGAATGGTTTTCTGGCCATGGGACATTATGCGATATACCTGGGGTCCAGCAATCCACAATCCAAGGCTGTCCCTTCTCTATCGCTTAATGCACCAGTAATCGATTCTGAAGATACTGATTTCTCTCCAGCTCGGCATTCGCGCCAGGATACCAGCCCCCCAGGAGCAGTTGCTACCTATACCAGTGGGCCGTGTCTGTCAATGTTTGGATACACCAGCAGCCTGTCTTGTCAATGCTGTTGAGACCATGATTGTAGCTCCTATTTCTCTTCCAACTGCAACATCCGTTATTCAGCAGGTAGTAGCAAAACCTCTGCAAAACTATAGGGGAAAGGTTGGTTGGTCTACACAGGGTATTGTAAGAGGGTATAAACTATTTGAGAATACTGTTAAGGTAGATATATTGGTAGCATTAGATGGTGGGGACGATGAGGAAATGTGGCTGACAGATCAATTGGATACTATGTAGTCTAAGATATATAGAATAGCAGACTCTAGCTTATGTTCTTTTGATAGCATACATAGTCCCTCCACATTTATCTTACTCCTCTATCCCTTTCAGCTATCATGTTATTCATATCACCTGCTTGTATACTTGCTTCTATATTCTCATTTTCCCTACCAACAATTGGCACTTGATTCCTGGTATTTTTAGCTGTATTAGAATCAAGTTCTTTATACAATTCATCCTTTTCCCTATTGGCATGAGGTCAAACAAAGTTGTACAATGTATGTACTACATGTACAAGTTGTGCTTGAGTAGCCAGACTATCTGTGGGAGCAGTATTAAAGATAGGGAATCAGCAGTGTAAAACCTGAAGGCAGGGCTCAATTAGATTCGGTAATTGTACATGCTGGAGATTGAAAAGTTCCTATGTTATTTAAGGGCTTAGTCAAACAATCGTCTACGCCTATAGGTGGTCTCAATAAGTGTAGTCTAGTGTCAGATGTCCTTTGTGAAGACTATATACCCTGTTAGCAAGTCCTATTACATTTTTCTCCCCTAGAAAGCTATTCAGCTCAGTGTTTTCCAGTGCATGTACATCATTTGCTAAGCCTTCCCATCCTGGGTCTACAGAGAAGAAATATGGATCAAAACTAGAACCAGCCAAAAACATTTGCAGAAATTTCTGGCTTGCAGTTCCAATAGGGGGCTTACTCCGGAGTAACTGTAACGGGGGCACCCCTAGGAAGATGGATCCCAAGGTTGTGACCACACCAAACCACTTCAACTTATCGCCAAAAGTTCACACAGATGTAAGAGTAAAGTAGACGGTAAAACTTAATATCGTTAAGCCTGACGCTTCACTCAATTAAGGTCTCGAGAGGATTGATTGTTGGAGTAGGAGAGTTCT
>PYWC01000085.1:857079-880005 GCA_003182015.1 Tuber magnatum | reverse complement strand
CGAGAACTCTCCTACTCCAACAATCAATCCTCTCGAGACCTTAATTGAGTGCAGCGTCAGGCTTAACGATATTAAGTTTTACCGTCTACTTTACTCTTACATCTGTGTGAACTTTTGGCGACAAGTTTGAAGTTGTTTGGTGCGGTCCCAACCTTGGGCTCCATCTTCCTAGGGGTGCCCCCGTTACAGCAGTATGCGATGGTGGTGGTGGGAAGACTATGGTATTTCTACACATGATTGAGGTCCAATTCGCCTAACGTAGAAGGATTGAATGCTGGCTAGCAGGGAATCAGGTAGCATGTAACCGGTACGGGTAGTAGGTAGTTTTATATTTGGTTTCACAGTATCGTTTGATACTTGTATTGTTTTGTGTGCTATGGGTTGATACACGCCTTGTTTTATGCTTGGTTTCACAGTATCGTTTGATACGTGAATTGTTTCGTGTGCTATCGCTTGATACATACCTTGTTTTGCAATAGCACTCATACTGGAGATAAGCGATATGCTGTATTTAAAGACCGCTGATTTGCGCGTTGGAAACAGCAGACTTCGACAGACAGTATTCTTAATATACACTTGGTTGACTGGTTACTTCTTTGATCTCTTATTACACCCTGTTCGAAGCCTCCTTTAGCAAGCAGCGCTTGCCGCGTGTTGATCGCGAAGCTATCTGCTCCTATCGTGCCGCTATGTGACTAGGGCCTGGCCCGAACACGTTACCTTTTTTTAACCTCACCAGGTGGTTAAGAAACCTGCAGGGACCTGGTCTGATCAACCTACGAAAAGTCCAACAGCGAAGCTAGCATCGGGGAGCGGCAGAACCACGAAGGGTTCGGCTCCGCTAACACGACACCATTGAGTCACTGGAGACTCGAAGTGGGAAGCAGGTCCCACGAGAGGGCCTTACCAAGAAAAGGCAACCCAAGAAACTGAAAGGGCCAAAGAGGGAATTCTCGATCGACGACGCAGAACGACCACCAGCGCGAGACTTGGCCAAGCAGGCCTTTAGCGAATCAACTGACGAATTAGCAAAGGCAGCAACCAGCCTTTCTGAGTTATTTCCCCCTATCCCCAGCAAAGGAAAGGCACCAGCACAACCACCGAAGAAAGATAGCATACCTGTCAGGACAACTAAGAAGGAAGAAGACGATGAAGAAGCATCAGATCACGCGGTAGTAAGGCAGCCACCAGATGAATTCCCCAGTGGCTCCCCAGAAAGCTCGTCAGACAACAGCTCGAGTGACGAAGAGTCCGAACACAAGATGTCCCAAGGTGATTCTGCCTGGGGAACAGGACCTAAAATCAAACTTCTACTGCCACCCGCATTCTCAGGCGAAAAGGACGACTTGAAGCCTGAAGTATTTAACCGATGGGAAACAACAACTTCCCAATACCTTGCCCTACATGGAGTAGACAAAACCAAGGAAGGAAGCGGAGCGTACTTTTGAAGCTTCTGTACTTGATAGGTAGAGGAAGCATACCACCAAGCAATGAACCACTATGAGAGTGGGGAAAAAATCCGTGGAACAACCCTGATAAAGTACTTGAGAGAGAGATTCCAATCCTCGCGAAATATGGAAGGACTATACAAAAGGTTCAAGGATATCCAGCAAGTACGAAATGGCAAAACAGAAAGAATCCTCGCACAGCATGGAAGAACTATATAAAAGTTTCCAAAATATCCAGCAAGTACGAAATGGCAAAACAGAAAGAATAACCTTGGTCGCGATGGATCTCTTGATGTATCCTGGATGATTGCCTACCAGGACAGTGTCCCAGTACAGGCTGTGGCAAAGATGGTATGAGGCAATGCATCCCAGACTATGCCAGGAGGTAGAACCCATGGAAGAGGCGGGTGATTCCTTTGAGAAAACAGTCAAGTGGGCTGAATGGAAGGACGCTCTCCTGTATGAAACAGGAGTTTGCCGGACCCACGTACCGCAGCAAAAGAACAGGAAAGGATCATCATCCCGGGATAATGTGAAAAAAGATAAACCATAGTGCAAGGAATCAAAGGACAAGAAAGACAAGAAGCAGAAACGACGCGAGGAAGGCACATGTTGCAAATGTGGAAAAAAGGGGCACTGCGCAAAAGATTGCTATTCCAAAAAAGGAAAAGGAAAGGCCGCAAAGCGAGAGGCTAGCACAAACCACACGGAAGCAACCGCATATGATGAAGTGGGAATTAACCTAGTGGAAATGGAAAGGCTGCGAACGCAACCAACGTTGGAAATGAGGCCCTGTGACGCTCTTGAAGGAACGATTCACATAGAAGGCTACCCAGCAAAGGTACTATTCGACACAGGAACAAGCGGCTGCAACATAATTAGCGCCACCTTTATCTCTACCCATGGCATGCCTGCAGAGCCTCTACCCCAACCAACAACAGTCAATATGGCTATGAAAGAATCCCGCTGTTCAAGCCACAAGAAATGTGTACTAACTGTAGAAATCGGGAAAAAGAAATAGGCAAATCAGGAAATGTAGGTAGGGAACTGGGCAAAGTACGACGCCCTGATGGGAATGCCATTCCTGAAAAGACATAATGCTCTTATCAGGTGTGGGGATACAGCAGTGGAATTTCCCGATGACAAACTACGTGTGCTATGCAAACCAACAAGTGGCGAATTCCGAGCCGCTGTGTCAGACACCACTACAAAAACATTGTTGGAAGAATACAAGGATGTATTCCACGACAAGGTCCCTGAAACACTACCTCCAGTGCGTAAGATTAGCCACCACATTTGGCTAAAAGATCCAACCGACCTACAAAACCAACCAACATACTCAATCCCATAATCCTATAAGAAAAAACTCATGAACTGGATAAACGAGAAATTACAAAGTGGACTAATTGTACAACAAGAGGTACCTGGAGCAGCACCTATGTTTGTACAACCAAAGTCAGATAGAAGGATCCGTACCCTGGTGGACCTGTAAGTGAGAAAGGATAACACGATCATGGTTAGTACATCGATTCCAAATCAACAGCAGATCCTTAACCGAATAGGATGAGTGAAATTCAGGAGTAAGATCGACCTAAGTGACGCATACTTCCAAACATGGGTGGACAAGGACAGTGTTAAGTTCAACTCATTCAAAACCCTGTTTGGAGGATTTGTGAGCAAAGCAATGCTCCAGGGAGACATGAATGCACCGGCAACATTGATGCGGATAATGGAGGACCTCCTAAGCGAATATTTACATCATTTTGTATGGGTATATATTGATGATATTCTCATATTTTCAGACACATCAGATGAACACGAGAAACACATACTCCAAGTATTTGATCGGCTCAGAAAAGCAAAATTCTTCGCGAGCAAATGGAAGTCAGTACTTTTGGCGGATAAGTTGGAAGTATTAGGACAGATAGTAGACAATGAGGTAATTCATGCCTCCCGCCAGAAAATATCTTCCATTGCAGGATGTGAGACACTAAAAAACAAGAAGGAATTGCAACGATTGCTTGGAATAGTGAATTATGTGGCCCAGTTTCTCCCACACAATGCTATGTTGACAGCAGCACTAAGTGACTTAACGAGAAACACTGAAGTCGTATGGACAATGACCCAGCAAAGCGCATTCGATATGCTCCGAACGTGAATTATGTATCACCAAGTCATGCGACCAGTAGACATACGAAGCAAGGAACCAATTTGGTTGGTTATGGATGCCACAGATTTAGGAGTTGCAGCATGGGTGGGACAGGGACCCACTTATGAGACAGTATAACCAGCCGCGTTACACAGCAGAAAATTCACCAATGCTCAGATGAACTATGGGACCACCGATAAAGAGGTCTTAGCGATAGTGGAAGTGCTTAATCTGTTCCACAATGTACTAATGGGAAATTCGTTTACAATAGTTACAGACCACCAACCCTTAACACAACTAAGTATGCCAAAGAACCCAAGCAGAAAGCAAGTGAGATGGCTAAGTGCCTTAGAAAAATTCGATGCGAAAATAGTCTACGCACCAGGAAGTACAAACTATTTAACTGATGCCCTTTCCTGGGTATACGAGGGAGAATCAGACTTGAATCCACTCTATGTCTATGATTATACAAAAGAATCAGGTAACTTCTCAGATAATACGGTCTACGAGCAAGAATCAAACACAATGGAGCCCACGCATGAGTTCTCCACTACTTCCCATCCTTTCTCCTATACTGAGTACCCCAACGAGGCCCCTGTACTCTGCGAAAGCCCCTGCTCGGTCACTGCAGGAAATGATTGGGGTGACTGGTGTACCCTGCGAAGTACTCCACTGGAAGAACTCCCACATAGCATCTTACACTACTCACATGGTTACGTGGATCATTGCCCATATCATCAAACCGAGATCAAATTCACAAACAACCATCCTATATGACGGGAAAGATCGACCTCTTACCCGCTTAGTGAAGAACTAAGTGCCCCAAGCACAGAAATCGACCTGAGCCCTCCGCAGTCGCCGAAATAAATGACTGGGAATGGCAACAAACAAGCGGCGGAAGACCTACTAGTGCGGGAGAAGGGCCGTGCACCCTTGCCCATTCAACAGCCAGATCTTATACAATTCCGTCACTGCTAAACCCAGAAGCCCCGGCATTCCAAATGCCGGAGGCAGAACCAATAAAAAACCTTACGGACGAGACAATAGCGGCTTTCCGAATGCCAGTACTGGATAGCCCACCACCGATTAGATGTGCGGAAAGGCAAGAAAGGCTTACCAATGAGACAATAGTCTCAGTAATGCCCCTGACGATGATAGAATACTGGCGCGGGCTATACGATATCTTGGAAGACAACGAGGAGGAAGACCTACCTGAGACAACCAGAGGAAGCAAGATAGAAGACGAACGCGACACCTTACAAATAGTCAATGAAATGATCGGAATGTTCCGAGCACACATGGTAGCAGCATACCGGAAAGAACAAAATTTGGAAGAAGGTAAATGAGAATACAGACTCCACAGGAGACTTGTCCTCTTGCAAGGTTGCAAACGGAATGCTATATGCAAAAACCAGATACGGGGAAGACTGCCTGTATGTCCCGAAAGGCCCCGCATACGGAGATACGAGGTTAAGAGAATATGTCATTAGCGAAATGCACAACAAAGGCCACCACAGTGTTGAACGAAACTTTCGGTACGCAACGGAGTACCTATTTTGGCCTGAAATGCCGAAAGACTTCAGAGTGTATGTAACCCAGTGCCACACATGCCAGGTAAATAAGGGGCCTACAAAATTGCCAGAAGGAAGGGCTCAGACAATTACCCTACTGTCGGAAATCTTTGAATCAATAGCAATTGAGTTTGCAGGACCCTTCCACAATTCATGGGGATATGACACGATCCTAGTTGCGATGGGTAGGTTTTAAGGATTCACATGGCTTATACCTACAACGAAGCAAGTAACAGCAATAACAACCTGGGGACTTCTAAGCAACAAAATATTTACACCCCATGGCTACCCAACATCTCTAGCAAGCGATACGGACCCACGATTTGAGTCACATGTGTGGCGACAACAGTGTCGATCGTTAGGCATTGAGCATATCAAGGCGGCACTAGGCCATCATGGGACAAATGGACAGGTTGACAGAAAAATTCGAACATTGAAGACAGTTCTCTGAAACCTAGTCAATGCTAAACAAAACAATTGGTTTGATGCCATACCAGAGACAGCAGCATACCTGAATGCAGGATGGTCAGAAACCCTCGGCATGTCACCATATAAAGCTATTTTTGGAAAGAATTACCCGCTACACCCTCTAGCGAACTTCAAGAACTCCGCAGTACTGGCTGCTGACCAATTGTTAAACAGGCACCAAGCCATTCGGAACACGGCATTCTAGGTGATTAAATTGGCATGATTTAGAACCATGTGAATGGCAGCAAAATGACGCAGACACCATACACCGATAGTAAAAGGTAATCTGTTACCGGTATATGGAACTTTATTCGCAACAGAGTCATGACGTAGCAAGAAATTGCAACCGCGCTGGCGTGGACCATTCAAGATAATCAAATATGATGGGTATACAGAAAATTACACAGTAGAAATGGATGGCGGAATGTACAGAAACCGAGAGGCGACATTCCACGTATTCACGGTGAAAAGATATCTCTCTAATGACGATATCTCCTGCACTGGAAGGAGCCACGCAAAACCAGCCCTGATCGTGGTTAACGAGAAGCGGCAAGGGGATGTAGAGACGATACGAGACCATAAAAGACGATATGACCGGGACCAATTCCTAGTGAAATGGGTGGGGTACCTCGAATCAGGAAATAGGTGGGAACCCCTTGAAGGATTGGGAAATGCGATGGAAGTGGTTAATCAATGGTGGGAAGACAACAAACTGGAGGACGAGTTACCTCCTACGATAAATGATGTGACGGTGGCATAGAGCCCAACCGTACCAGAAATCCAACACCGGCGCCCGGACACAGACCAAGGGATACAGGACGGATTTTGGTCGGCCCACTTCGAGAGTGATTTCAAAAGTAGCGAAGATGAAAATCAGGTAATGGAAGATGAAGCACCATATCTAGCCCGGCTGGCCAAGGCGGAGTACTGGCAATAGCGAAAGTAAAAAACACTCTATCTAACTGCCTTATGATGTCAAACTATGAGCAAGTGCCTTGGAGACTGCGCCATCAGCTAATAGGACTGTTGGTGAACCGTGATATTATCGCTAGACGATACCTTACACACGGACCATTCATACACATCTGGAACAAATGCTTAGAAATAACAACAGAATCGACAGGACGAATGTGGGGAGGATCAGTGTCAGATGTTTTCCGCTTCGGCAGCGGGTGCTACCTGAGCACAGAAAAATGTGATGGTTGCATGGAGACAGAAGAAACCGAAATCAAGCAGCACCCCCCTCCCTCCGACAGCTAAGCGAGGCCAACACCTAAGCGAGGTCACCACCGAAACATAAATACCACCCACCATCCCTCTAAACCGCTGAAGAAAACAGACCACACTACCAGACCTACAAAGCTTACCCTCTTACAAACCTTGCCCTCTTACAAACCTTTCCCTCTTACAAACCTTACCCTTACGCGAAAGAAACGAAATGTCGAACTACGAAGAAGTCAGCATAAAGGGACGGAACATCATTTTGGGATACCAGCTATACGGAGAAATCATCCCGCTAACTGTATACGGGAAAATATTCTACATTGATCACTGCGAGGATTGTGGACAAATCGATGTCGAGACGGAGGAATAGGAGGACCGGATAGTACGAAACTTGGTGGACCTGCCATACTACTGGGAGTCTGGTTGTTTCATGCGCGGAGGACCATGTGGGGAGTGTTTGGAAAGATGGTTGGAAGGTGTGGAATGGATGTTGCAGGACGACATGAGATTGTTGCAGGATAGCGATGACGATGAAGATGGGTCCTCAGTGGACTTTCAGGAGAATAGCGGATTTACCGGCTATTAGGATTTCATTAGGTTGTTTTATTTGGTGAAATTGTTATTTTATTTTGGAAGTATAACCGGTACGGGTACTAGGTTGTTTTATGTTTGGTTTCACAGTATCGTTTGATACTTGTATTGTTTCGTGTGCTATCTGTGGATACACACCTTGTTTTATGTTTGGTTTCACGGTATCATTTTATACGTGAATTGTTTCGTGTGCTATCGGTTGATACAGACATTGTTTTATGTTTGGTTTCATGGTATCGTTTGATATGTGAATTGTTTCGTGTGCTATTGGTTGATACACACATTGTTTTGCAATATCGCTCATACTGGAGATAAGCGATATGCCGTATTTAAAGACCGCTGATTTCCGCGATGGAAACAGCCGACTTCAACAGACAGTATTCTTAATATATACTTGGTTGAACGGTTACTTCTTTGATCTCCCATTACACTCTGTTCGAAGCCTCCTTTAGCAAGCAGCGCTGGCTTCATGTTGATCACGAAGCTATCTGCTCCTATCGTAGCGCTACGTGACTAGGGCCTGGCCCGAACACGTTCCATAGCACATCTTGGTTAACATATCCACTATGACCAGGGTAGTAGAATTGCCCTGACTCCATGGTAGGCTGATAACGAAATCTATAGATATAGGTTCTCAGTGCTTGTTGGGGACTGTGAGAGGACGCAGTATACCAAAGGGGGCACGGCGTGATATGTGGCTTCTTTGGTATATGTGCTAGTTCTTTACAAAGTGACCATTATCTCGATACACACCAGGCCAGTAAAAACAATGCGAAACCAATTTGCAGGTTTTGTCTCTATCAGGGTGCCTTCCTGCAGGGCAGTCATAGGTTTCTTGAATTAGGCCGTGCTATAATGACTGATGGAGGAGGATATATGGGTCATAACGGAGCAGTAGCTGGTTTCTCTCACTACGGCATTCTACAAGAAAGATGAGATGAGATTGTTGGTTGCCTTCCTAGAATGCCTTCAGGATCTGTGTAGGGGTCGGGTCCACATTATATGCCTCATGCTAAAGATCTTTTATGTGAGATGCTCCAATATGGAGTGTGATGTTTGACAACAAACCTATGGTATGTGGCTTCAATACCACCTGTGTTGGGTGATCTCATCGTTGTACTTCCTCTTTCTAAGTTGGCCCTTGTATCCTAGTTGATGCATCCACATTCCGATTGACCTTTCCTGGCCAGTATTCGATGTCATAGTTGAATTGGGTAAAGAATTTGGACCACTGGGCCTGTCTATAGTTCAATAGTTACTTGGTAGTGAAGTGCTTCAGGTTGTAATGGTCAGGCAGGATTGTGACCTTACATCCTATAAGATAGTATCTCTATTCCTTAAAAGTTTGGACTACGGCTATAAGTTCCTTGTTGTAGATATCATAGTTGCACTTGGCCAGTGTATGCTTGCAAGCATAGAAGGCTACAGGGTGGAGTACTCCCTTTCCATCATGTTGCGATTTGACGTTAGGGGACAGAAAGTCTGTAGTATCAATTTTAATGATCATGTCTTTGAAGAAATTAAAATGGGCTGGGACTGGGCTGTAGTGGAGACAGTATTGAGGGCCTCAAAAGCCTGCTGGCATTCAGGGGCCAAGTCAAATGGTTGGTCCTTTTTGGTAAAGACGTTGAGAGATCAGATGACGTGGAAATCGGTATTGACAAAGTGACAAAAGAAGTTTCTGAATCTCAGGAAAGCACACAGGTTTGGGACATGCTCGGGTATAGGGCAAGTAATAATGGTTTTCACCTTGGCGTTATCCGGGTGGATTCCTTGAGTGGTGATAATAAACTCGAGTTACTTGATGGTAATGATCTAGTATACAGCTACTAGATAAAAGTCTCAGTGATGCTGAGTCAGCACTTACTCACGACGGTGATAAAAGACAGCCGTGTAGATATCAACAAGGTGACAAATGCCAAAATGCCTCCCAAAAAGAATCCAGCTTCACATTATAAGCCAAACACTATATGGTGGGAAATGACAGATGTGGAAAAAGGTATGATAATTGCCTTTTTCCACATCTTTGAAAAGATATCGACAGTCGTCTCTCTTGCCAACTGGCCCTGGCCAACAGTACGCAATTTCCTCGCCTACGCATAGAACCGAGGTCATATAGCGAATGATTCTCACTGCTCAGGTAGGCACATTACTCTGAGCCAGGGAGGGCACTGAGCGATTGTCTCGGGTGCGCAAAGTGACAGGGGAATCACATGTTTGGAGCTCCGGAATCGGCATATTCCACATGTATCAATTCTGACAATTGACTGTGTTCTTCGCGAAGCCAATATCAAAAAATGGCTTGCACCAACCTGGCCCTGCTTGACTGCCACCCATGGCAAAGAAAGATTGGACTGGGCAGTTGCCCAAAAGGATTAGATAGCAGAAGACTTCTGGAACATCCTTTATAGTGATGAGTACACAGTGCGCAAGTCAGCTAATCCGGCACAGAAATGGGTGTTCCGTACCCCAGAGGGGAAGTGGCCCGCCAACTGCATCAAGCCACAGGGAAAAACCAAGGAGGTGGGGTTGATGGTATGAGGGTGTTTTTGGGATGGCCACCAGGGACTATTGGTGCTGATGTTAGAAAGTAAAGTTGACTGGTGGGTTTACATTAGCCTATTGGATAGACATCTTCCACCGGTCATGAAAGAGATTGATAAAGAACTGAGGGATTCGCTCTTCCAGCAGGATAATGCATATGTATGTACTGCAGACAACTCACGCCAGTGGTTTGCTGACAATGGGATCTACTGGGAGGATTATCCCCCATTGTCACCTGATCTTAATCCCATCGGACATCCATGGGTTAAGCTAAAGTGATGGCTTTATCTGCAGTATCCCAATATTCTGGATACTCGAGGTGGGCCCAATAGAATTTGCCAGCGACTTGCCGCAGTGCTACCAATTGTGTGGGCAACAATTCTGCAGTGATTTTTCAAAAAACTCTGGCTCTCGAGGCCCTGTAGTGTCTCTGCTATCATAGATGCTAAAGGCTTGTGTACTCGATTCTAGTTTCCTATTGTACTTTTCATTTTTTTATTTAATTTGTTTATTGTCTATTTAATTTCTAATTATTTATTTTTAATTTATAATATTTTGTCGAATGTTTTTTTGCTTTGTTTCCTGGTAGTAATGGTGGGGAGTGGACAGTATTATGCTGTTCAGTAGGGCATGAACTGTCTCACCTTATGTAATCATCAAGACTTTTGTCTAGTAGCTATACATAAGCTATAGTAGACTGAACCTATACTCATGCAGGTGGCAAACAAGAGTTTGACCCATGCAGCCCCAATGGTCTGGGTTCCATTATGACCAGTGAGGCAAACAGTCTTGAGAGGTGTTAGCATATGCAAGGATTGGCCAAGGGCAGGTTGCCCTGCTGGGCTGAGAAACTGGGTTGGTGAAAGGAAGAGAAGTCTAACTCCACTATAGGTATAGACCAGTTAAGAGGGTAAAGTTACCCTGACCTCTGGAGTAGGTTAACCTATTCAGAGATCATAGTTACCCTACCTGGGAAGTCAGGTTACCCTGTCTAGGAACCAGAGTTACCCTATCTGGCACTACAAAGTTGCTAGTGGAGTTCGGAAGATATGATTGGAATATTTGTCACATGAAACCATACATATGTAATGACCCAGCATACATGATCTATGGCAGCCAGAACCTACACCCATGTAGACAGCCAGGAGATGGACTAGTAAGAATGGACAGGCAAGTAGTACTTGATCTACGGAGACCCAATGGCCCAGGCTCCAACCTGAACGGAAATAGCTGGCAAGGGACTTAGGTACTTGGCTACATCTGCAGGTGATATCAGTGTACTTAGGAACTTGGCAAGGGGCACTTACTCTGCTATGCTCCGTAACTGAGCAGAGGTTTCATGAGTCTATCTCTGGCGATGGAATAGATAAGATAGCAGGGCAAAGTCATCTTACTTACAGGACAAGGTTACCCTACTCTCGGGATCAGGTTACCCTGCCATGGGGCTCAGGTTACCCTGTCTAAAGTTCTGAGTTACCCTACATTTCAATATGAAGTTGTTAGGGGAGTTGGAGAAAAACAACCAGAACGTTTGTCATACAAAGCCACTCGTAATACAGGAATCTGGGGTTCTACGAGATGCTATTGGGCGAGCTACGGAACTCCAATGAGGCTGTAAATTGGAGACATTATTCCTATCATGCCCTCCCGGCCCCGCTTTGAGGCCTGGACATCATGGGCAAACAGTTGTGTAGTTGTGTGCAGTCTAGCAAAGAGGAACCTTTGGAGACCTGCTTGCAACACTGTATGAGTCACTACTATCCAGTCGACCATAGGCTGTTCGCAGATTATAAAAAGGGGCATAGGGTGGAAGGTGGGGTACCTCCTCCAAGTTGCTCAGAGTAAAACAGGCCAAAACTAAGGAAGTTAATGGGAGTAAACCATGGGGGTCCCAAAGGTTGTCCTGAGTGCTGCTGGCATGAGGAGGAGAGTTTTACACCTACAAAGCTCCAATGTGTCCCCAATGCAAGGCTTTCGTATGCCATAGCGCGAGCTGCATGTACGTCGTTGAGCCATAATCAAATAGACATATGAGTTAAAAAACAAAAAAAAAAAAAAATGTGTCCCCAATGCTATAGACTTTGTAAGGGAAGTGCAGAGACACTAAAGGCATGATTCTGACCACAGGTAAGGTGGATCCGAGATAGTGGTCATGGGTAGCGCCCATTGGTTCACTACCGGACTATTGTATCCTGCGGAAGATATGGGAAGCCCCAGAATCGTAAATAGTAGATAGATAAACCACTCATGGTAGCTTCCAGGGTCGCATAGAGATCAATGCATATGGGAAATATGTTGTAGACAGTTCAGTTTATCAGGTGTCTTGGCTGTTAGCCACTGGCAAGGCACCCTTGTGAAGAAGTTTTCACTCCAGTTGGCATAAGAGAGATGTGACGGAGAAATAATAACCACATTGGCTCAAAGCCGACCGGAGTGAGTCGACACATCCATGCCTGAAGGGTGTGCCAGGAGACATGTCGGACCACCCTGAGTGGAGAAGGATGTGCTCGAATAGTTAGAGTAAACCGATGGGCAAGTTTCTGGTATAAGATAAAATCACTTGAAAGTCTATGCGAGAAATCTCCTACTCCAAAAATCAATCCTTTCGAGACCTTAATTGAGTGAAGGATGAGGCTTAACGATATTAAGTTTTACCGTTTACTTTACCCTTACATTTGTGTGGACCTTTGGCAATATGTTTGAAGTTGTTCGGTATGGTCGCACCCTCAAGATCCAACTTCCCAGGGGTGCCCTTGTCACAGTATATTGTTAAGCAACCTCCTCGCTTAACTTCTCCCCTGGTTGGTTGTTTATGGACCTTTGCTACTGACCTTTCATGATTACTGGTAACCTTGTCTGAAACATGTAGCCCAGGGTACAAAGTGGAATAACTACCACCAAACTTTGAACCCGAATGGAATCCAACTCGGATTCAGACCTTGACCTTGATGAAAGCACTGCCAACATGCTTGATATGCCACTTTTCGTAGATGTTCGCGGTATTGAATGCAACCGTCACCAGGTACTTTTAGAAGCTGCCCCTATTCGGTTACCTGATGAATAAGTTACTCTTATGATTTCAGACCTTTACACTGTGGTGCTTTCACCTTTTTCACGATTCTACCCTTGTCCACAATATTGTCCCTCCTCCGCTGGAAGGTATTCCATTTGGTGAATTCAGGTACGATTTCATCGAACCTTACATCCTCTGTGAGGTAGCTAAGTCTATTGATGAAGCAAAGAAGAAATGAGAAACTAGAACAACTAGCGGCGGCAGGCGTTCTGAAAACAGATTACTACCATAGTAGTGAAATGGATAGAAGGCCAGCAGGAGGGATACCTGCAGATGCTGAGTGACTATTAGGTGTTAAAGGATCACATGGTAGCATTGGAAAACCACTTTCAAGGAGGGTATAGTATTAGCACTGGGAATGATGTGCTGATAATAGAGGCTGCACTTCTACTTCCACTTGTCCATAACAAACCCAAGAGTTGCAGAATAGAATTGGTCATAAGAGTCAGAGATGAACAATGGAGGGCATACCTAAACCTAGTAGGTATACGGATATTGGAAAGGCTAAAAGATGAAGGCTCTAGCTATACCTCCTCCTCCACAAGAGCATCCACAGGATTTCTATCTATCCCTTTCTCAATCACCTGTAGTCGGTCAGGCAGTCCGGTAATTGGACCAACTGATGGACAATATATCAAGAAAAGAACATCGAAGCTGACGGGTATTACAGCACCAGATACACCTGACTCTACACCTTGTCTAACCTCTGCTCCTATCATCCCTCCTGTGATACCATCAGTTGCAATTCTCATACCTCCCATAGCCACCCCCAAACCTATACCTCTATTAGTCCTGTTGCCCGTCCCTGACCCCTCTCCTACTGCAACCTTCCCATCTGCAGTGTTGGTTACCCCAGGGTTCTGGCCACTGCATACCATATCACTGTGACTTCTTGAGCAGGTATGCCAACCGCAAGAGTGAGCGTGGGAGGCTCTATTGCAGGGAACTCCAATCCCCAGATGCAGGACACCTGTCCGCTCTGTGATGTAGGCACCGGTAATCCCCACAGCTCCTTGAAAAACAAACTCTTCGGTCTGGTCTCCCCACCATCTTGACTGGGGATTCAGACAGCCAAAGGGAGTTCTGTCTATTACACTGCAAATCGGAAGAGACCTCTATGGGGTACATTTATTGCCAATCATATGGGTGCAGGAATGGACTGCAGACTGAAGTGAAACATAGAAGAAGGAATAAGGAAGCAGATGGACAACTGACCTGTGGGTACTGTGGGTCATGGAGGCAGGCTGGCCCACCAATACAACCCCTCAGTTGCTGTAACGACCCAGCATAGATGGGCTATGGCAGATGGAACCTATACCCGTACGGGGAGCCAGGAGGCGAAGTGGTAGAAATTGGCAGGCAAGTAAGTACTTGACCTACGGAGACCTGATGGCCCAGGCTCCAAGAATGAACAGAATTGGCTGGTCAGGGACTTAGGTACCTGAATATACCCGGGAGCGGTGTCAGCGTACTTATGGACCTCTGAAGGGGCGGTTACTCAGCTAGGCAGGGTAACAGGAGAAAGGTCAGAAGTGTCTATCTACGACGACGGTATAGACAGGGTAATGGGGAAAAGTTATCTTGTCCACCGGACAGGTTACCCTACCCTCAGGATCAGGTTACCCTGCCATGGGGCTTGTGTTACCCTGCCCAAGGTCCTGAGTTACCCTACCTTTCAATATGAAGTCCCTCGGAGAGTTCGGGAACAATGGCCGGAATGTTGGTCAGGCACAACCATACATAATACTTGAATATGGGGTTCCGGGAGATGCTATTGGGCGAGCTACGCAGCTCCGAAGAGGCTGCAAATTGGAGACATTATTCCTATCATACCCCTCTGGCCCCGCCTTGAGACCCGGACATCATGGGCAAACGGTTGTGTAGTTGTGTGCAGTCTAGCAAAGAGGAATCTTTGGAGACCAGCTTGCAACACCATACATGGTGCTGCCATCCGGTCGACCATAAGCAGTTCGCAAAATATGGGAGGAGGCAAGGTGTGGAAGGTGGAGTACCTCCTCCAAGTTGTGGGGAGTAAAACGGACTAAAACTGAGGGAGTTAACGGGTGTTAACCGTGGGGGTCCCGAAGCTAGTCCCGGGTGGTGCCAGGGCGACCGGGAGACTTTTACACCTACCAAGCCCGAAAGTGTCCCCAACGCCATAGGCTCTCAAAGGGAAGGGCGGAGACACCAGAAGCAGGATTTCTACCACAGGCGAGGTGCATCCGAGGTAGTGGTCATGGGTAGCACCTATTGGATCACTCCCGGACCACTGTGTCCTGTAGAAGACACCGGAAGTCCATGAACCGTAAATAGTAGATAGATAAAATGCTCACGGAAGCTTCCGAGGCCAAGTAGAAATCAATGCACATGGGAAGGGTGTCATAGATAGTTTAGTTCATGCGGCGTCTTGACTGTTAGCCACTGGCAAGATGCCGGTGCGCGGAAGTTTTCACTCTGGCGAGCAAAATGGAAATGCGCCGCAGAAACGACAACCGCATAAGGTGAACGCCGACTAGGGTGTGTCGACACATGCGTGCCCGAAGGGTGTGCCAGGCGACATGTCGGACCGCCCTTAGCAGAGAAGGGTGTGCTCGAATTGTTGGAGTAAACTGATGGGGGAGTTTCTGGCATAATATAAAACTACCTGAAAGTCTATGCAAGCACTCTCCTACTCTAACAATGAATCCTCTCGAGACCTTAACTGAGTGAAGCGTCAGTCTTACCGATATTAAGTTTTACTGTTTTCTTTACTCTTACATCCCTGTGAACTTTTGGCCATAAGTTTGAAGTTGTCAGTGCGGTCGCGACCTTGGGATCCATCTTCCTAGTGGTGCCCCCGTTACAGTTGCCTAGAGCTGCGGAAGTATCTGCACGCAACTCAGGCAGCTGCTGACCCAACTCCTGAGAGTGGACGGTGTCCTATTCCACCACTGGTATCAGTACCATCAGGGGCTAACCCCTCTGAGAATAGGAATCAAGATGCCTGGGAGGAACAGTTTGATAGGCATGATTGACCATGGTAAACCCAAGGCGGAAATGCTGGGGATAGTGGAGAGGGGAATTTGCCACCTGGAGAATGTACAGTGGAAGTGCGGGGAGATCCTGGGGGCTCTGACGATGACAGTCCCAATGATGATGCCGATTGTCTCTCTCATTTGACCTACTTTCCCAGGGCTCACCAGGATTGCTAGAGCGACGGGAGGAAATGACAGTAGGACCACCAAGCTAAGAAGCTATTACGTGAATTATAGAATAAATCGACCTCGTGGCTATCCTCCAGAGAGTGGCAGAAGATGCTGGAAAAGCCGAGTACTATTCCTCTGTTTAAGGGAAAGGTCACGAAACTGGCCAGCTTCTTGACACAGGTAGAGGTCAAGTTTGCGTACTTTGTCAGGTGTAGGTTGACTGATATGGATATGGTAAACCCGTCATACATCTCCCGGAAGGCTCTGCCCAACGATAGCACTTTGCGCTACACTCCCATATTAATAAGGAGGGAGTAAAGTGTACAGAAATTCCGGTTAACAATAGTAAGCCATTGCGAACATGGAAAGGATTCTAGAAACAGTACAAGGCAAGTTTCAGCGCTGACCAAGTGGAACGAGTGCGATCCCTTCTCGAGTGTAGAGACCTGGTGATGAAACCACACTACCTTGATGAGTACCTAGCCAATATAATTGACTACATGTATAAGCTTATCTAAAATAACCCAGTACAGTTGCGAGATAATGCATGCTCAGACATTACACAGGAGGTTCAGAATGCAGGGGCACTCAAGAAGCCCTATCCAAGTGACTGGAATGAGTACCATGATCTCTTTCGCAAGATCGGATATATGCTACTATAATGATCTAGCCTACATGAGCTACAGTAGTCGGAACCCACGCCCATACAGGTTGCCAGGAGGCGAACTGGTAGGAACGGGCAGCCAAGTATGTACTTGATCCACCGAGACCCGATGGCCCGGGCTCCGAGATGGACATATTAGATGGCTAGGTACTTAGATACCTGAGTATACCCAGGAGTGGGATTTGTGTACTTAGAGACCTCGGGAAGGGGCGGTTATACAGCGAGGCCAGGTAACCGGAGAAAGGTTAGAAGTGTCTGTCTCAGGCAATAAAATAGACAGGGTAACAGGGAAAAGTCATCTTGTCCACCGGACAAGATTACCCTACCCTCAGGACCATGTTACCTTGCCATGGGGCTGGGGTTACCCTGCTCAAAGTCCTGATTTACCCTACCTTTCAACATGAAGTCCTTGGGGGAGTTTGGGAAAAATAAGGGAAATGTTTGTCATGCGAAGCGATGGATAATACTGGAATCTGGGGTTCCAGGAGATACTATTGGGTGAGCTACATAGCTTCCAAGAAGCTGTAAATTGGAGATATTATTTCTATTATACCCGTCCATTCCCGCCTTGAGGCCCGGACGTCAGGGGCAAACGGTTGCGTAGTTATGTGCAGTCTAACAAAGAAGGAGATTTGCAGACCTGTTTGCAACACCATATATATCGCTGCCATCCGGTCGACTGTAAGCTGTTCGCAGGATATATAAGAGGCCATAGGCTGGAAGGTGGAGTACCGCCTGCAAGGTGTTTGGAGTAAAACAGACCAAAACTGACGGAGTTAGTGGGAGTCACCTGTGGGGGTTCAGAAGGTAGTCCTGGGTGGTGCTAGGGCGACTGGGAGAGTTTTATACCTACCAAGTCCGCAAGTGTCCCCAACGCCATAGACTTGGAAAGGGAAGTGCAGAAACACTAAGAGCATGATTTCTACCATGGGTAAGGTGGATCCCAGGTAGTGGTCATGGGTAGCGCCTATAGGGTCACTCCCAGACAACCGTATCCTGCCGAAGACACTGGAATCTTACAAATTATAAATAGCAGATAGATAAACCGCTCACGGTAGCTTCCTGGGTTGAGTAGAGATCAATTTGTATGGGAAGGGTATCATAGACAGTCCAGTTCATCAGGTGTCTTGACCGTTAGCCACAGGCAAGATGCCGATGTGATGAAGTTTTGACTCTGGCAGGCAAAATAGAAATGTACTGCAGAAACGATAACTGCATAAGGTCAATACTGACTAGAGCATGTCGACACATGCATGCCCGAAGGATGTGCCAGGAGACGTGTCGGACCATCCTTAATGGAGAAGGGTGTGCTCGAACAGTTGGACTCAACTGGTGGGAGAGTTTCTAGCATAAGATAAAACCACCTGAAAGTCTATGCGAGAACTCTTCTACTCCAAAAATCAATCTTCTCGAGACCTTAATTGAGGGAAGGGTCAGGCTTAATGAGATTAAGTTTTACCGTTTACTTTACTCTTACATCTTTGTGAACCTTTGGCAATAAGTTTGAAGTTGTTTGGTGTAGTCACAACCTTGGGATCCATCTTCCTAGTGGTGCCTCTGTTATAGCTGGAAGGCAATAATAAGTTCCATAACTATGTTATCCACCCTGTCCAATAGTCTCAGTCAACTGAAAGGAAGGAAGATAGGTTATTGACTTCTGGAAGGTTTACAAAGAAGGAAAAAGGTTTGGGCAGACAGAACCAGAGGTTGGCCAAACCTACTAATTTCACCACAGGAAAACTGGGAAAGCTGGTGACTTCTAAGTATACAATGGGGCATAGGGAAATCCCGTGGACTTTGACCAAATGTCAGAGAAAGTACAATCAGTACACCAAGTGCGGACAACCTAGGCACTTAAGGAGAAAGTATACCATAGCAGCCCCGGTTGTTACTTTCTCCAAACAGGCTCTTGGGTTGAAACAGTCAGCCATAGTAAGTAGGTCTTTAGGTACGAACAAGTTGCGAAGGGGTATTGAAGCACCACCTTCAGGTTCCATGGCAAAGACCCTTAAACTGCACCAGACATCATCTCAGATTATCGAGGTTGATGTTGACGGATCAGAATAGGTAAGAACCTATTTTCTTTGAAGGTATAATCTTACTAACCTGTATCTATAGACCCATAAGGAATGGACAGAAAGGAACCCAGGAAGGGGTTCTGGGATGGGTAAGTACCTCTCTACTGCAGGGATGAGCCTGGTACTAACTGCACCAAGGGGGTGTGGGTAGATAGATATTATGTACTGCGTGTGGTGGATTGGGTTATCTATTCTTGGTTGGGTTTTTGGTTATTTCCTTTGTTCTAGTTATAAGTCTATCTTTTAGGATTTCCTTAGCTGGATGGGCAAGTCTTATAACCTTATTTCGGTTGAGGCTGGGTGAGGTCATGCTAGAGGAGATGCTCAATATTGGAGAAGCAATAATGCTTCACTTGGAGCCGGTTCAATAGTGGATCTCTACCCACCTTGGGAAAACTGTTATTTTTAGTATCAGCGGGATTGGTTCAGGCAGGACTTGATTAAATAAATGGTGTTCTTTCCAAGTTTACCTGAGGAGGGTTTAGTACCCGAAACCATACTGGTGTGGTAGTTAACACTCTGGCAATTGTGATAAAGTGAATTCCAATACTTTAATATTTACTGACCCATTGTAGCTACTCTTGTATCGAAAGGCGAGAGACCAATATTATTATAACTAAGATGACCAAGTCCCTAAGACAAGCAAAGAGGCAGAAACATGACAACTTGCCTCATCATACCAAGTCTATTCACCTATGAGTGAAGCTAGACTGGAAGATTGGAGCCAGACAGATAAGCATGGAAGCGCTCCTGCTATGGGATAGTGGAGCTACTGGGCTGGTGCTTAGGAGCTGATAGGTTAAACAAACTCAGGAAGCTTTTGTGCGATGAAAGGTACACATGCCGATAAGTGATGCAAGTGTTAATCACATTCCTGACTTAGGTCTACACTATGCCAAGTCATTGGAGGTCCGAATAGGTGACCATGATAATGAAATGGGCTGTGAAGTCACAGATGTGCTCAACATCAAGGTGGATGGGTACCTACCCATGTCTTGGTTGAAGGACCATAACCCTGATATGGATTGGAAGACAGGGTCACTAACTTGGCACGCAGATTTATTCAAGGCTAACTGCCTAGCAGAGAAGGGGCAGTTAGTATTCAGAACCGATGAAGAGTTAAGAGCCAAAGACTCTAGTAATATGGACCTGTTGAGAATTGGGCAATTTTCTGCAGAGGAAGGAGCTGACATTACAGTCCAGGTACTCACCGAGTATAAGGACTATGGGGTTATCTTCAATCAAGAATGTATTGAGGCTTTGCTGAAAGACTCAAAATATGATCATACTATCGAGCTACGGCCCAGAACTCAACCTCTGTTTGGGCCTATTTATCCGTTTTCGCAAAATGAGCTTAAGGCAGTCCCCGAATATCTCCATGAGATACTACAAACTGGAAAGCTAAAGTGATCTACTTCCTCTGCCACAGCCCCAATCCTTCTTGTGCCAAAGCTGGATGACATATTAAGACTGGTAATAGATTACCGAGGACTAAACAAGATCGCGGTTAAGAGTCAATACCCTCTACCATTGATGAATGAACTGCAAGATAGATTAGGAAATGCTGTTGTGTTCCCTAAGTTGGATCTGAAAAATGGCTACTACCTTCTGAGGATGGCAGAAGGTGAGGAATGCAAGACAGCCTTCTGGTATAGATATGGACTCAGTGAATACACAGTCATGCCATTTGGGTTATATAACACCCCAGTGACTTTTCAGAGCATGATAAGTCAGGTGTTTCCTGACTTCATGGATGGAGGAGTCATCGCATACATGGATATAAACCTGATCTACTGGAAAACTATGGAGGAATATGTGGCACTCTTGAGGTGCCTGATGGAGAAACTGTGGAAAGACAGACTCTGTGTAAGTATAAAGAAGTCCAGTTTCTACCAATGGGAAGTTGAATTCTGCGGATACAAGATCTCTGATATGGGAATCTCTATGCTGTTGGAGAAGGTGCAGAAAATTAAAGATTGGGCAGCTGTAACATGTTTGGGCCCGGCCCTAGTCATGTAGTGGTACAATAGAAGCAGATGGCCTCTTGATCAACAAGACGTAAGTACTGCTTACTAAAGGAGTCTTCGAATAGGGTGTAATAGGAGATCAAAGGTAAGCATTCAACCAAGTATATTAAGAATACTGTCTGTCGAAGTCTACTGTTTCCATTATGGAAATCAGCGGGATTTAAATACAGCATATCGCTTACCTCCAGTATAAGCAATATTCTAAAACTTTGTGTGTATCAACTGATAGTACAAGAAACCATACAGGTATCAAGCGATACTGTGAAGGAAAACATAATACTATATATGTATCAACCAATAGTATACGAAACAATACAATTATCAAACGATACTGTGAAACCAAACATAAAACAATGTGTATATCAACCAATAGCACATGAAACAATACAAGTATCAAAGGATACTGTGAAATCAAACATACAACCTAACCTAGTACCCGTACCAGTTACAGCAGCTCCAACATGCATCATCGACATTTAAAGTTTTAGAGGCTTTCCCAGCTTCCATGGTCACCTCATAGAGGGTTTTAGCAAGATAGCAAAACATCTGATGGACCAGACAAAGAAGGATGTCCAATATGAAAGGACAGTTGCTTGTGAGCAGGCCTTCAACTAGCTGAAGAAAGCATTTATGTCCAAACCTATTATAGCACATTTTGACCCTGAATGGCCAATGTGGCTGGAAACTGACACTAATGACTTTGTATTAGGAGCTGTCCTCTCCCAGTTCTCTGAGGATGAGAAGTGGCATCCAGTGGCCTATCATGGTCAGAAGTTTCACCCAGCCGAGATTAATTATGATGGCTATGACAAGGAGATGACTGCCATCATGGTAGCATTCAAGGAATGGGATCATCTGCTACCCTCGGTCATGGACCAATGGCTGATCTATACAGATTATAAGAATTTGAAGTACTTTCATAGTACCAAGATCCTTAACCATAGGCAGCACTGCTGGGCTGAGTTCCTGCAACCATTTAACTTCAAGGTGGTTTACCGAGAAGGGCAGTGGAATGAGAAGGCTGATACTTTGTTATGGCATAGAGACTACCGCCCTGAAGGGAGGAGTGATTTTCCACCACAGTTGTTTTTTCTCTCCCTGGGCAGTGGGTTGAGAGCCAGGAAGAGGACATCTTACAACCACAGGTGTTGGCAGTGTGCTAAGGGTTTCGGATCCAGTCTTCTTTGTTGGATCAACTATGGGTAGCAACAAAACAGGACTTGGAATACTTAGGAATCCTGAAGGCTACGACTACCGGTGATCCAGAGGTTGACCAACATTTCATGACGGAGAAGGGCCTACTTCTGTACAAGGACCGGTGATATATCTCTAATGGTCAGAATCTGAAGCAGATAATCAGAGAGGCTGAACCTGACTTGCGAATTGTCCGACACTTCAGGACTTACAAATCCATTGGCATAGGGTGGGCTAACTTCAATTGGGCTAAGATAGATGAGCATATCACAGACTACATATAAACATATGATGCGTACCAAAGGAATAAGTCCATCAGACACAAGAAGTTTTGTAACGTGTTCGGGCCTGGCCCTAGTCATGTAGCGGTACGATAGGAGCAGATGGCTTTGTGATCAACACAAAGCGAGCACTGCTTGCTAAAGGAGGCTTCGAACGGGATGTAATAGGAGATCAAAGAAGTAACCGTTCAACCAAGTATATTTAAGAATACTGTCTGTCGAAGTCTGCTGTTTCCATCGTAGGAATCAGTGGTCTTTAAATACAGCATATCGCTTATCTCCATTATGAGCGATATTGCGAAACATTGTGTGTATCAACCGATAGCACGCAAAACATTCCAAGCATCAAACGATACTGTGAAACCAAACATAAAACAATGTGTGTATCAACCGATAGCACACGAAACACTACAAGTATCAAACGATACG
>PYWC01000085.1:834912-845556 GCA_003182015.1 Tuber magnatum | reverse complement strand
GGATCCTTCCATCTGATTTGGGTTGTACAAACATGGGTGCCGCTCCGGGAACTTCCTGTCATACAATCACTCCACTTCGTAATTTCTCGTTTATCCAGTTCATGAGTTTTTCCTTGTAGGCTTCTGGGATCGAGTATGTTGGTTGGTTTCGTAGGTCGGTTGGGTCCTTTAGTCAAATCTGGTGGTTAATCTTACGCACTGGGGGTAATGTTTGAGGGACCTTGTCCGGAAATACATCCCTGTATTCTTCCAATAATGTTTTTGAGGTGGCGTCTGACACAACGGCTGGGATTTCCCCGCTTGTTGGTTTGCATAGCACTCGTAACCTCTCATCTGGGAATTCCACTGCTGTGTCCCCACACCTTTATAAGAGCATTATGTCTTTTCAGGAAGGGCATTCCAATCAGGGCATCGTATTTCGCCAAGTTCCCCACCAACATCTGCTGATTTGTCCATTTCTTTTTCCCGATTCCTACGCTTATTCCACATTTCTTGTGGCTTGAGGAGTGGGATCCTTTCATAGCCATATTGACTGTTGTTGGTTGGGGTAGTGGTTCAGTTGGGAATCCATGGGTGGAGATAAAGGTGGCGCTAATTATGTCACAGCCGATCGTTCCCGTGTCCAGCAGCACCTTTGCTGGGTGGCCTTCTATGTAAATTGTTCCTTCAAGGGCGTCACGGGGTTTGATTGCCAGCATCGGTTGTGTTCGTAGGCTTTCCATTTTAACTGAGTTAATTTCCACTTCGTGGCATTCAGTTGCTTCCATGTGATTTGTGCTTGTCTCTCGCTTAGCGGCCTTTTCTTTTCCCTTTTTCGAATAGCAATCCTTTGCGTAGTGCCACTTTTTTCCCCATTTGAAACACGTGCCTTCCTCGTGTCGTTTCTGTTTCTTGTCTTTCTTGTCCTTGCGGTATGGTTTATTCTTTTTCGCATTGTCCCGTGATGATACTTCCCGCGATGATGATTCTTTGCTATACCTTTGCTGTGGCACATGGGTTCGGTAAACTCCTGTTTCATACAGGATAGCATCCTTCCGTTCGGCCCGCTTGACTATCTTGTCAAAGGAATCGTCATCCTCCTCCATGGGCTCTACCTCCTGACGTAGTCTGGGATGCATTTCTTCATACAACCTTTGTCTCAGCGTATACTGAGACACTGTTCCGGTAGGCAATCGTCCATGATACATCAAGAGGTCCGTTGCGACTAGCGTTATTCTTTCTGTCTTGCCATTTCGCACTTGCTGTATATCCTTGAACCTTTTGTATAGTCCCTCCGTGTTCCGTGAGGATTGGAATCTATCTCTTAAGTACTTTATCAGGGTCGTTCCTTGGATATTTGCCCCACTCTGATAGTGGTTCATTGCTTGGTGGTATGCCTCCTCTGCCTTTCCGGTACAGGAGCTTCCTAAGTACCCTGGGCTTCCTTCCTTGGTTTTGTCCACTCCATGTAGGGTAAGGTATTGCGAAGTTGTTATGACCCACCGGTCAAATACTGCAGGTTTCAGGTCGTCCTTTTCGCCCGAGAACGATGGTGGTAGTGGAAGTTTGATTTTAGGTCCTGTTCGCCCGCCCCCTGGGCCGGGCGGCCCGGCGGATTCTTTTTCAGACATATGGCGTTCGGATTTGTCGTTACCGGAGTCGTCGTCTGAGGAGCTGTCTGGATCTTTGCTAGAGTTATTGTCCGGTGGCTGTTCCCCTACCGAGTGATCCGATCCTTCTTCTTCTCTTTCTTTCTTCTTAGGTCTCCCGATAGGTATATTGTCCTTCTTTGGCAGTTGCGCCGGTCCCTTTCCTTTATTGGGGCTGGTGGGAAATAAGTCAGGAAGGGTGGTTGCTGCCTTCACTAATTCGTCCATTGACTCACTGAAGGTCTGCTTGGCCAAGTCTCGCGCAAGTTGTCGTTCCGCTTCATCGATCGCAAAATCCCTCTTTGGCCCTATCCGTTTCTTCGGTTGCCTTTTCTTGGTAAGGCCTTCTCGTGGGACCTGCTTCCCACTTCGAGTCTCTAATGACTCAATCTTGTCGTTTGGCGGAGCCGAACTTCTCTTGGTTCTGCCGCTCCCCGATGCTAGCTTCATTTATCGGACTTTCGTAGGTTGATCAGACCAGATCCCTGCATGTTCCTTAGCCACTTGCTGAGGATAAACAAATGTAACGTGTTCGGGCCTGGCCCTAGTCACGTAGCGGGACGATAGGAGCAGATGGCTTTGTGATCAATACAAAGCGAGCGCTTCTTGCTAAAGGAGGCTTCGAACGGGGTGTAATAGGAGATCAAAGAAGTAACCGTTCAACCAAGTATATTTAAGAATACTGTCTGTCGAAGTCGGCTGTTTCCATCGTAGGAATCAGGGGTCTTTAAATACAGCATATGGCTTGTCTCCAGTATGAGCGATATTGCGAAACATTGTGTGTATCAACCGATAGCACACGAAACATTCCAAGTATCAAACGATACTGTGAAACCAAACATAAAACAAGGTGTGTAACAAGCGATAGCACACGAAACACTCCAAGTATCAAACGATACTGTGAAACCAAACATAAAATCCAAGTAACCCGTACCGGTTACAAGGGAGGGTAACTGGGGAAAGGTTATCAGTGTCCATCTCCGGCGACGGGATAGAAAGGTTACCCAACACTCAGGATCGGGTTACCCTACCTTCCAATACGAAGTCCCTCCAGGAGTTCGGGAAAAATGACCGCCATGTTTGTCACGCGTAACCATGCATAATACTGGAATCCGGGGTTCCAGCAGATGCTATTGGGCGAGCTAGGCAGCTCCGAAGAGGCTGCAAATTGGTGACATTGTTCCTATCATACCCCTCCGGCCCCGCCTTGAGGCCCGGACCTCATGGGCAAACGGTTGCATAGTTGTGTGCAGTCTAGCAAAGTGGAATCTTTGGACACCTGCCTCCAACACCATATACCTTGCTGCCGTCCGGTCAAGTGTACACTGTTTGCAGGACATAGAGGAGCACATAGGGTGGAAGCTGGAGTAGCGCCTCCAAGTTATGGGAGGTAAAACGAACCAAAACTGGCGGAGTGAACGGGTCGTAACTATGGGTGTCCCGCATGTAGTCCCGGGTGGTGCCGGGGCGACCGGGAGAGTTTTACACCTACCAAGCCTGCAAGTTTGCCCAACGCCATAGGCTCTGAAAGGAACGTGCAAAGACACCAAAAGCATGATTCCTACCACAGATGAGGTGCATCTGAGGTAGTGGTCATTGGTAGCGCCCATTGGATTACTCCCGGACCACTGAGTCCTGCGGAAGACACCTGAAGTCCATGAACCGGAAACAGTCGATAGATAAAACGCTCAGGGAAGCTTCCGGGGCCAAGTAGAAATCAATGCACATGGGAAGGGTGCCATAGATAGTCTGGTTCATACGGCGTCTTGACTGTTAGCCGCAGGCAAGACCCCGATGGGCAGAAACCTTCACACCTGCAGGGAAAATGGAAATGCGCCACAGAAACGATAACCGTATAAGGTGAACGCCGACTAGAGTCTGTCTACACATGCATTCGCGAAGCGTGTGCCAGGAGTTGTGTCGCACTGCCCTTAGCAGAGAAGGGTGTGCTCGAATAGTTGTAGCAAACTGCTGGAGGAGTTTCTGGCATGAGATAAAACTACCTGAAAATCTATGCGGGAACTTCCCTACTCCAACTATCACTCCTCTAGAGATATTAGTTGAGTGAAGCATTACGCTTAACGATATTAAGTTTTACGTCTTACTTTACTCTTACATTGGTGTGAACTTTTGGTGATAAGTTGAAGTTGTTCGCTGCGGTCGCAACTTTGGGATACATCTTCCTCGGGGTGCCCCCGTTACAGTATATCGTTAAGCAAGCTCCTCGCTTAATTGCTCCCCTGATTAATTCTTTTCGAACTTCCGCACTGACCTTGCCTGAATACTGGTAACCTTGCCTAGAACAGGTAGCCCAGGGGGGAAAGTGTAATGGCTAGTACCGAACTTCGATCCCGAATCGCATCCAACACGGATTCAGACCTTGATTTTGACGACCATGCCGCCAACACGTTTTCACCCAACAATTTTTGCCGATATTCCCAATCTTGACTAGGCTGGTCATCAGTTGCTTCTGGTGGCCACCCCTATTCAGTTACTGAGTGAATGCCTTGACCTCATGATTACAAACCCTCACGCTGTGGCGCTCTTATTTCTCCAAGACCCTACCCGTGTCCACAACATGACCCCTCCTGCACCCCAGAGGGTTCTGTTTAGGAAGTTCTCGCATGAGTTTGTCGAACCTTACATTAACCGTGAGGTAGCCAAGTCGATTGAGGAAGCAATGCGGGAACTAATGAACTGGAACACCCAGCAGCAGGGGGTGTCCCGGAAACAGATCACTACGGCAGTGGTAGAATGTATAAAAGTACAGCAGGAGGCATACCTGCGGATGATAAGGCCCCAGCAGGTATTGAGGACTCGGAGGACAGCCTTGGAAAAGGCTTCCGAAGGAGGGTACAGTATTGATACTGACAATGATGTACTGTTGTTAGAGGCCGCGCCCCCACTCCCACTCGTCCATACCAAGCCCAAGAACTTTGGCATGGAATAGGCCATCAGAGCCAGAGATGACCAATAGAGGATGTACCCGAGCCCGATCGGTATACACATGTCGGAAAGCCTGAAAGGTGACAGCTGCAGTTATACGTCCTCCTTTTCAAGAGCATCTCCAGGCTCCCTGTCTGTCGATCCCTCAATTGCCCGTAGTCGTCCGGACAGCCCAATGGTCGGGCCAACTGATGGACGTCGAGCAAGGAAAAGGACACCCAAACTGAAGGGTATCACAGCTCCAGATACGCCTGAGCCAACTCCTCGTCTGACCCCTGCTCCTAACATTTTGCCTACAACACCGTTGGTTACAACACCCGTACCTCCCATCGCCGCCCCAAGACCCACTCCCCTACCAGTTCCCCCACCAGTCCCTCGATCTGAGCTGTCTTCTACCGCTCCTTTCCTACCCCAGGCTTCAGCACTTCCAGGATTCCGGTCGATGCGTGCCATGTCACCTGGGTTCTTTGAACAGGTACAGCGCCACCAAGAGCGAGCACCTGAGGCTCCATCGCAAGGGACCCCTATCCCCGGGCCAGGAACACCTGATCCTCGGGTTCCTTGGGCACCGGTCATCTCTACAGCACCCTCAAAGCCAAGCCTTCCCGCCGGTCTCCCCACTATCACAAGTGGCAACCCAGAAAGCCAAGACGAGTTCTGTCGGTCAGGCTGTAAGTTGGAAGAGACCCGGATGGGGTCGATTCATTACCACTCCTATGGGTGTAGGAAGGGACCACGGACCCCGGTGAGCAATAGAAGGAGGTAGAAAGAAGGCCATGGACAGCCAATGTGTGGGTACTGGGGGTCATGGAGGCACACTGGCCCCCCGATGCAACCCTTGAGTTGTCTAGAGTTGCAGTCTTTTCTGCGGATAACAGAGAGAGCACCCAACCCAACTCCTGAGAGTTGGTGACGCCCTGTCCCACCGCCGGCATCAGGACCATCAGGGGCTAACCCCCTCGAGGGTGGCAACCAGGATGGCCAGAAGGAACAGTTTGATGGGTACGATAAACCCCAGGAATCTCAAGGCGGGAGTAACGGAGGTAGTGCGGAGGGGAATGCACCACCTGGAGGTGGTACAGCGGAGGCAGGCGGAGATCCAGGGGACTCTGACCAGGACAGCGCGGATAATGGTGATGGTGGAGATTCTCTCCCGGACTTGACCCCTTTCCGCGGTACTCACAAGGATAACTGGAGCAGCGAGAAGAAAAGAGGGTGGGCTCGCCGGGCCAAGGGGCTGGCGAGAGCCCTGAGGGGTACTAGTTCGGCTTCTAGGACTGCACCAAGACACTGACAGAAGAAGCCGGGGAAGCCGAGCAGTATCCCTCCCTTCAAGGGCAAAGTTACAGACCTCGCGAGCTTCTTGACCTTGATAGTGGTCAAATTTGAATACTTTATGGATTGCAAGTTAACTGACATGGACAAGGTAAACTTGGTGATCCCCGTTCTTGAAGACTCCACCTAGGCATGGTATCTAGGGTTCCATGGGTACATTAACATGGAAGCCGCCAAGCACATGGGCATCTCTGTTAAGGATAGCAACCCCTTATGGATATGGAAAGGGTTCTGAGACCGGCTGGAACGAAGTTTCGGCAGAGACCAGGCCGGGTGGGATCGATCCCTTCACGAGTGGCGAGACCTTGTGATGAAGCCCCATCACACCGATGAGTACCTAGATAAGATAATTGATTACATGTATAAGCTTGACTATACAGATCCAGTACTGGTATGAGGCAAGGTGCGAGCAGGCATCACGCAAGAGTTTCGGAATGCGCGGGCACTGAAGGAGTCACATCCGACCAACCTGAATGAGTACCTTGATCTTCTCCAGAAGGTGGGGCACACACTGGAGGACAACAAGCGGTTCAGTAACCACGTTATCCACCCAGCCCCCGGGTCTCAACCCAGAGATAAGAAGGAGGATAGATCCTCGACATTGGGCAGGTCCAAGAAAAAGGAAAAAGGTTCGGTCAGACAGGACCGGAGGTCTGCCAAACCTGCTAATTTCAACGTGAGGAAACAGGCAAAGCCGGCGACTTCTGAGTATGCGCTAGCGCATAAGGAAATCCCGTCAACTTTAACCGAACGTCAGAGGAAGCACAACTAGTGCACCGAGTGCGGTCAAACAGGCTACCTTTGGAGAAAGTGTACCACGATGGCCCCAGCTGTTAGTTCATCCAAGCAGGCTCATGGATTGAAACAGTCAGCCCCAGTATGCGCACCCACAGGGATGGACAAGTGACTAAAGTGGATTGAAGCGCCCCCTCCAGCTTTCTCATCAAAGATACTTGAAGTCCGCCAGGCGTCACCTCAGATCATGGAGGTTGATACTGACGGCTCGGAATAGGTCAGAACCCATTCTGTGTAAGGTGTAACATTCTTAACCCGCAGCTGTAGACCCCTGAGGGATAGATGGACATCAGCCACAGAGGTGGCTTCGGAGATGGGTAAGAACCCTTCTACCGCATAAACGACCCTGATACTGACTACACCCAGGTGGTGTAGGCAGGTAGATGTTGCTGGCCGTCCGTGGTGGACTGGGCTATCTCTCCTTTGTTGGGTTACTGGTTATTTCATTTGTGCTAGTTATATGTATTTCTTTCAGGATTTCTTTAGCTAGAGGGGCAAGTCAGAGGACATTATTTCGGTTGAGGCTGGGTGGGGTCCTACTTGAGGAGACGCTCGACATTGGAGAAGCAAGGCTGCTTCGCTTGGAACCAGTCCGATAGCAGACTCCTACCCACCACGGGAAAAAATTGTTATGTTTAGTACAAGCAGAATTGGTTCAGGCTGGGCTTGATCAAATAAATAGCGCTATTTTCAAGTTTAACCAAGGAGCGTTTAGTACATGATATCATGCTGGTGTGATAGTAAACACCCTGGTTATTGAAAGGAGGAATTCCAATCCCTTAACGCTTACCGACCTGTTGTGGCCGCTCTTGTGTCGAAAGATAACAGACTAAAAGGATTTACTAAGCCAACATTACTAAGTCTCCAAGACAAGCAAAGTGGCAGAAGCCTGACCACTTGCCTCGTCATACCAAGTCTATCCACCAGCAGGTCAAGTTGGACTGGAAGATAGGAGCTAGACAGGTAAGTGTGGAAGCGCACCTGCTACGGGACAGTGGAGCTACTGGGGCGGTGCTTAGTGGCCGATAGGTTAAGCAGACTCAGGCACCTTGTGTACGATGAAAGGTACACGTGCCGATAAGTGATGCCAGCGGTAATCACATCCCTGGGTCAGGTCTAGACTATACCATGTCCTTAGAGATAAGGATAGGGGACCACCATAATGAGATAGGCTTTGAAGTCGCGGATATGCCCAACACCAAGGTGGATGGGTACCTACCTATGTCTGGGTTGAGAGACCATAATCCTGAAATAGATTGGAAGACTAGATCACTAACCTGGCACCCAGATTTCTGCAAGGCTGATGGCCTGGCAGATTAGGGGCGGTTAGTGTTCATGTCCAATGAAGAATTACTAGCTGAAGACCCTAGTAAGATGTACCTGTTGGGAATTGTGCAATTTTCCGATGAGGCAGGTGCCGACAACACAGTTAAGCTACTCCCCGAGTATCAGGACTATGGGGATATCTTCAGTCAAGAATGGATTGAGGCGCTACCGGAGCACTCGAAGTATGACCATACGATCGGGTTACAACCCCCAACTCAACCCCCGTTTGGGCCTATCTCTCCGTTATCGGAAAAGGAGCTTAAGGCATTCCGGGAATATCTCAAAGATATGTTGCGAACGGGAAACCTATGGCGGTCCAGTTCCTCGGCAGCAGCCCCTATCCTCTTTGTGCCAAAACCAGATGGTACATTACGCTTGGCAATAGATTACCGAGGGCTGAACAAAATCATGGTAAAGAGTAAGTATCCTCTACCGTTGATGAATGAACTGCGAGCTAGGTTTGGAAAAGCTGCTGTGTTCACTAAGTTCGACTTGAAGAACAGCTACTTCCTTCTGAGGATGGCAGAAGATGCGGAATAGAAGAGGGCCTTCGGGTGCAGATATAGACTGTATGAATACACAGTCATGCTGCTTGCGTTGTGTAATGCCGCGGCAACTTTCCAAAGCATGATAAATGAGGTCTCTGGGGATTACATGGATGAAGCAGTCATCGAGTACATGGACGACATCCTGATCTGTTGCGAAAGTATGGAAGAGCACGTCGTGATGGTGAGATGTGTGATGGAGAAATTGCTGAAAGCTAGACTATGTCTAAGCATGAAGAAGTCCGCTTTCCACCAATGGGAGGTTTAATTTCATGGATACAAGATCTCCAATATGGGGATCTCTAGGTTCTCGGAGAAGGTGCTGACAGTCCGGGATTGGGCACCTCTGTCATGCATCGTTGATGTTCAAAACTTTATGAGCTTTGCCAACTTCTATCGTCAGTTTATAGAGCGTTTCAGCAAGATAGCAAACCCTCTGACAGACTTGACAAAGACGGATGTCCGATTGGAATGGACACCTGTGTGTGAACAGGCCTTTAACCATTTGAAGGAGGTGTTTAAGTCCAAACCTATCCTAGCACATTTTGACCCTGAACGGCCAACCCTGGCTGGAAACCAATGCTAGTGGCTTTGCATTAGGAGCCCTCCTTGCCCAGTTCTGTGAAGATGAGAGATGGCATCCAGTGGCCTACCATAGTCAGAAGTTGCACAGAGCGGAGATTAATTATTACGTCCATGATAAGGAAATGACTGCCATCGTGGCGGCATTCAAGTGATGGGATCATCCTCTATGCTCAGTACCGGACCAATTGGTGATCTATAGGGATCATAAGAATTTGGAGTATATTAACAGTACCGAGGTCCTTAACCATAGGCAGCACTACTGGGCTGAGTTCCTGCAACCGTTTAACTTCAAGGTAGTTTACTGTGAGGAATGGTGGAATGAGAAGCCCGATGCTTTGTGGCATCATAGGGACTACCGCACTGAAGGGGGGAGTGATTTTCCGCCGCAGTAGTTTTTTCGCCCCGGACAGTGGGTTGGGAGCCAGGGAGGGGATATCTTGCGACCACAAGTGTTGCAGGTGTGCCAAGGATTTCGGCTCCCATCTTCCTTTTTGGATCAACTGTGGGTAGCGATAACCAAAGACCAGGAATACTTAAGGATCCTGGAGGGAACCCTGGCTGATGACAAAGAGGTCACCCGATATTTCACGACAGAAAAGGGTTTACTCCTGTACAAGTACAGGTGGTATGTTCGCAAGGGTCAGAATCTCAAGCAGGCAATCATGAAGGGAGAACATGACTCCCGACTTGCGGGACACTGCGGGACTTACAAGACCATTGCCAGGGTTAGGGCTAACTTCCATTGGCCTAAGATGGGTGAGCACATCACCCACTACGTGCGAACATGTGATGCGTGCCAAAGAAATAAGTCCATCAGGCACAAGAAGTTAGCGCTACTGGAACCTATTGATGTTCCTATGCGGCAGTGGATGGCAATATCAATGGACTTCATTGTAGCGCTGCCAGAGTCTGAAGGGCATACCAAGGTCAGGGTCATAGGGGACAGATTCTCGAAAATGGCACATTTCATATGCCTGACCACGGAGGTACCTGTAACGACCCAGCATATATGAGCTCTGGCAAACGGAACCTATACCCATACAGGTAGCCAGGAGGCGAACTGATAGGAACCGCCAGGCAAGTAAGTACTTGACCTATGAAGACCCGATGGCCCGGGCTGCGAGAATGAACAGCATTGGCTGGTCAGGGACTTAGGTAC
Organism: Tuber magnatum; assembly: GCA_003182015.1. Classification (NCBI taxonomy): domain Eukaryota; kingdom Fungi; phylum Ascomycota; class Pezizomycetes; order Pezizales; family Tuberaceae; genus Tuber; species Tuber magnatum. The sequence goes on along the minus strand of PYWC01000085.1, from coordinate 835,237 downwards.
CTGGGTACACATGGGAGGGGTGTCAGCGTACTTAGGGACTTATGAAGGGGCAGTTCGTCAGCTAGGCCGGGTACAGTCGTGTCTGTTAAATAATTACACCCCTGCCCGGCAACGGTGCAACGACACCTCTTCCCCACCTCATCACCCACCATGGCACCACCACATCCCCAAAGAGAAAAAGAAGATAGGAATCAGCAAATCTATGCCCTGCATAAGGATACCAATATGGGTTATAATAAAATAGCTAAGGCTATTGGGGTCTGCAAGGAGACTGTTGCCAAAGGTTGTCCAAAGAGCCAATTCAAGAGGGGGAAACACCCATTAT
>PYWC01000085.1:755775-833019 GCA_003182015.1 Tuber magnatum | reverse complement strand
TAACTAGATAAACCACTCACGGTAGCCTCCGGAGTCAAGTAGAGATCAATGCATACGGGAAGGGTGTCATAGATAGTCTAGTTCATGAGGTGTCTTGACTGTTAGCCACTGGCAAGACACCGATACGCAGAAGGTTTCACTTCGGCGGGCAAAATGGAAATGCACCGCAGCAATGATAACCGCATAAGATGAACGCCGACTAGAGTGTGTCAACACATGCATGCCCGAAGGTTGTGCCAGGAGACGTGTCGGACCACCGTTAGCGCAGAAGGGTGTACTCAAATAGTTGGAGTAAACTGATGGGGGAGTTTCTTGCATAAGATAATACTACCTGAAAGTCTATACGAGAACTCTCCTAATCCAACAATCAATCCTCTCGAGACCTTAATTGAGTGAAGCGTCAGGCTTAACAAGATTAAGTTTTACCGCTTACTTTACTCTTACATCTGTGTGAACTTTTGGCGATAAGTTTGCAGTTGTTTGGTGCGGTCGTAACCTTGGGATCCATCTTCCCAGGGGTGCCCCCGTGACAGTAAAACGTTAAGTGAGCTCCTCGCTTAACTCCTCTCCTGATTAATTGTTTTCCGATTTTCGGCACTGACCTTGCGTGAATAGTGGTAATCTTGTCTAGAACAAGTAGCCCAGGGTGGCAAGCGCAATGGCTAGTACCGAACTTCGAACCAGAATGGAATCCATCTCGGATTCAGACCTTAACCTTGACCAGAATACCGCCAACACATTTCGTGGGTCCGTTTTTGCGGACGTTCATGGCATTGACCAGGACGGCCACCAGTTGCTCTTGGGGCTGCCCCTATTCAGTTACGCGTTGAATGTCGGGACCTTATGATTACAGACCCATGCCCTGCGGCGCTCTCATTTTTCCAAGACCCTACCCTTGTCCACAATATGACCCCTCCACCGCCGCGAGGGGTCCCATTTAGCCAGTTCTCGCGGAGTTCATCGAACCTTACATCATCCGGGAGGTATCCACGTCGATTGAGGAAGCGAAGCGGGAACTGAGGAACTGGAACACCTAGCAGCAGCAGGTGTTCTAGACCCCGATTACTACGGCAGCAGTGGAAAGGATGAAAGTCCAGCAGGAGGCATACCTGCTGATGATAAGAGATCAGCAACCATTGAAGACTCGGATGAGAGCATGGGACAAGGCTTTCGAGGGTGGGTATAGTATTGATGCCGAGAATGATGTACTGATGTTAGAGGCACCGCGCCCACTCCTGCTTGTCCATACCAAGCCCGAGAACTTAGGCATGGAGTTGGCTATGACAGCCAGAGACGACCAATGGAGGGTGTATCTGAGCCCAATCGGCATACGAATGTTGGAAAGCCTGAAAGGGGATGGCTATAGCCATACCTCATCCTTCTCAAGAGCATCTACCTGCTCCCTGTCGGTCCCCTCTCAATTCCCGGCAGTCGTTCGCGCAGCCCTACAGTCGGGCCAATGGATGGATGTCGAACAAGAAAGAGGACCTCCAAGCCGAAGGGTATTATGGCACCAGATACGCCTGACCCTACACCTCGACCGACCCCTGCTCCTATCATCCCTCCGGCAAAGCCTTCAGTTGCAACTCCTATACCTTCCATCGCCGCCCCAAGACCCACACCTCTACCAGTTTCGTTTCCTGCTCCGGATACCTTCCCTCTCGGAGCTTTTCCACCAGCAGTATCGGCTACCCCAGGGTACAGGCCGCTGCGTGCGGCTTCACCTGGATTCTTTGAACAGGTAACGCGCCAGGAAGAGCGAGCACCCATGGCTCCATCACGAGGGACTCCGATCCCGGGACCTGGGACACCTGCTCATTCCGTTCCTTGGGCACCCGTGCTTCCCACTGCCCCCTCCAAACCAACTCTTCCCTCTGTCCTCCCCACGATCACTAGCGGTGAGTTGGACAGGCAAGACGAGTACTGTCTGTCGGGCTGCAAATCGGAAGAAACCCACATGGGGTGGATTCATTACCACACGTATGGGTGCAGGAAGGGACCACGGACCCCGGTAAGACACCGAAGAAGACAGAAGGAGGGAGACGGATGACCAACATGTGGGTACTGTGGGTCATGGAGACACGCGGGGCCCTCAATGCAACCCTTGAGTTGTCCAGAGATTTAGTCGTTTCTGGGGGCAACTCAGGCAGCTACGAACCCAACTCCTGAGAGTGGGCAATGACCTGTTCCACCACTGGCATCAGTACCATCAGGGGCTAACCCCCCCGAGGATGTGAATCAGGATGGCCAGGAGGAAAGGTTTGATGGATATGATAGACCCCGGGAGACCCCAGGCGGAAATACAGGGGGTAGTGGAGATGGAAATGGACCACCTGTCGGTGGTACTATGGGAGCAGGTGGAGATCCTGGGCACTATGACCATGATAGCTCAGATGATGATGATGCCGATTCTCTCCCCGACTTGACGCCCTTTCTCGGTGCTCAAAAGGAAGACTGGAGCGATGAGAGGAAACTACGGTGGGACCGCCGGGCTAAGCAGCTGTCAAGGGAACAGCGGAGCAGGTCGGCTGCACGGCCATTATCCCCACAGCGGCAGAAGAAGCCGGAAAAGCTGAGCGGCATTCCGGCGTTTAAGGGAAAGGTCACTGCACTCGACAGCTTTCTGATGCTGGTGGAGGTTAAGTTCGAGTATTTTGCTGGGTGCAGATTGACTGATATGGACAAGGTAAACCTGGTGATTCCCCTTCTAAAAAACACCGCCCGAACATGGTATCTTGGGCTGCACTCCCATATCAATAAGGAGGCAGCCAAGCGTACTGGAGTTCCTGTTAACAATAGTAGCCTGTTGAGAACGTGGAAAGGATTCCGGGAACGGCTCGAACGGAGTTTCGGCGGTGACCAAGCGGAACGAGACCGATCCCTGCTTGAGTGGCGAGACCTAGTGATAAAGCCACATCATATTGATGAGTGCCTGGACAAGATAATTGACTATATGTATAAGCTTAGCTATACAGACCCGGTACAGGTGCGAGATAAGGTACGGTCGGGCATTACCCAAGAGGTTAGGAATGCGTGGGCACTGAAGGAGCGCCATCCAACCGACTTGAACACCTACCTTGATCTTCTTCGGAAGGTCGGACACACACTGGAAGACAACACCTGGTTCAGCAACCGAGTCATCCACCCTGTCCAACGGTCTCAGCCAACGGAAAAGAAGGATGATAGGTCCTCAACTTCCGGAAGGTTTAAAAAGAAGGATAAACGCTCGGGCTAGACAGAACCAAAGGACTGCCAAACCTACTAATTTCAATGCCGGGAAACAGGCAAAGCCGGCGACTTCCGAGTATGCAATGGCACATAAGGAAATCCCGTCGACTTTGACTGAATGTCGGAGAAAGCACAACCAGTGCACCGAGTGTGGACAAAGTGGTCACTTCTGGAGAAAGTGTACCACCACATCCCCAGTCGTCAGTTCCTCCCAAGAAGCTCCTGGGTTGAAACGGTCAGCCCCGGCAAGCGAGCCCACAGGAACTGACAAGTGGCTAAAGGGCATTGAAGTGCCCCCTCCGGCTACCTCGGCAAAGATACTTGAAGTCCGACGGACATCACCTCAGATCATGGAGGTTGATACTGACGCCTCAGAATAGGTAAGAATTTATTCCGCTTAAGGTATAACCTTACAAACCTATATCCATAGACCCATGAGGGATGGATGAAAAGGAAATCCAGAGGTGGCTTCTGGGATGGGTAAGTACCGCTCTCCTGCATTGACGACCCTGATACTGACTACACCCAGGGGGTGTGGGCAGATAGATGTTGCGGGCCATACGCAGTGGATCGGGCTATCTCTCCTTCGTTGGGTTTCAGGTTATTTCCTTTGTTCTAGTTATTTGTATTTCTTGCAGGATTTCCTTAGCTGGATGGACATGTCATAGGACATTATTTCGGTGGAGGTCGGGCGAGGTCCTGCTCGAGGAGATGCTCGATATTGGGGAACCAAGGCTGCTTCGCTTGGAACCGGTCCGACAGCGCACATCTACCCACACTAGGAAAAACTGGTTATGTTTAGTATAAACGGAATTGGTTCAGGCTGGACTTGATCAAATAAATGATTCTATTCCCAAGTTTACCTGAGGAGGGTTCAGTACCCGAAATCATGCTAGCGTGATAGTAAACACCCTAGCTATTGAGAAAAGACGAATCCCAATCCCTTAATGTTTACCGACCCGTTGTTGCCGCACTTGGGTTGCAAGGCAAGAGACTAAAGGGAATTACTAAGCCAAGATGACTAAGTCACCAAGAGGAGCGAAGAGGCAGAAGCCTGACAACTTGCCTCGTCATACTAAGTCTATCCACCTGCAGGTTTAGTTAGACTGGAAGGTAGGAGCTAGAAAGGTTAGCGCAGAAGCGCTCCTACTGCTCGATAATGGAGCTACTGGGCCGGTGCTTAGTAGCCGATGGATTAAGCAGACTCAGGCACCATATGTACAACAAAAGGTACACGTGCCGATAAGCGACGCTAGCGGTAATCACATTGCGGGGTCAGGTCTACACTATACCAAGTCATTGGAAATGAGGATAGGTGACCACCACAATGAGATGCGCTTTGATGTCTCAGTTATGCCCTATACCAAGGTGGATGGGTACCTGCCTATGTCTTGGTTGAAAGACCATAACCCTGACATAGATTGTAAGACCTGATCACTAACCTGGCGCTCAGATTTCTGCAAGGCTAACTGCCTGGCAGGGCAGGCGCGGTTAGTGTTCATGACCAATGAAGAGTTACTAGCCGAGGACCCTGGTAATGTGTACCTATTGGGAATTATGCAGTTCTGCGATGAGGAAGGTCCGGACATTACCGTCAAGCTACTCCCTGAGTATAAGGACTATGGGGTTATCTTCAATCAAAAACGGATTGAGGCATTAGTGGAGCACTCAAAGTATGACCAGACGATTGAGTTGCAACATGCAACTCAACCTCCGTTCGGGCCTATCTATCCGTTATCAGAAAAGGAGCTCAAGGTACTCCGCGAATATCTCAATGACATGCTGTGAACGAGAAAGCTACGGCGATCCAGTTTCTCAGCAGCAGCCCCTATCCTCTTCGTGGCAAAACCAGACGGTACACTAAGACTGCTAATAGATTACGGAGGGCTGAACAAAATCACCGTGAAGAGCCAGTAACCTCTACTGTTGAAGAACGGGCTGCGAGATAGGTTAGGAAAAGCCCTTGTGTTCACCAAGTTGGACTTAAAGAATGGCTATTACCTGCTGAGGATGGCAGAAGGTGAGGAATGGAAGACGGCCTTCCAGTGCAGATATGGACTGTATGAAAACACGGTCATACCGTTTGGGTTGTGTAAAGCCCCAGCAACTTTCCAAAGCATGATAAATGAGGTCTGTCGGGATCTCGTGGACGCAGGAGGCATCGTGTATGTGGATGACAACCTGATCTACTCCGAAATCATGGAAGAGCGCATCGCAATGTTGCGGCATGTGATGGACAAATTGCGGAATGCTAGACTATGTGTACGTATGAAGAAGTCCAGTTTCCACCAACGGGAAGTTGAATTCCGCGGATACAAGATCTTCCATATAGGGATCTCCATATTGTCAGAAAAGGTGCAGACAATCTGGGATTGGGCACCTCCAACGGGCATTGTTGACGTTCAAAGCTTTACGAGCTTTGTCAACTTCTATCGTCGGTTCATAGAAGGGTTCAGCAAGATAGCGAAATCTCTGACAGACTTGACAAAGAAGGATGTCCGATGGGAATGGACAGCTGCGTGTGAGCAGGCCTTCAACCAGTTGAAGGAAGCATTCACGTACAAACCTACCCTAGCACATTTTGACCCTGAACGGCCAACCCGGGTTGAAACCGACACTAGTGACTTTGTATTAGGAGCCGTTCTCTGCCAGTTCTGTGAAGACGAGAGATGGCATCCAGTGGCCTATCATAGTAGGAGGTTCCACCCAGTGGAGATTAATTATGATGTCCATTACAAGGAAATGACGGCCATCGTGGCGGCATTCAAGGAATGGGATCATTTGCTACGCGCGGTAACAGACCAGGTGGTGATCCATATGGATCATAAGATTTTGGAGTACTTCAATAGTACCAAGGTCCTTAACCGAAGGCAGCACTGCTGGGCTGAGTTCCTGCAACCGTTTAACTTCAAGGTGGTTTACCAAGAAGGACGGTTGAATGAGAAGGCAGATGCTTTGTCGCGGCGTAGAGACTACCACTATGAAGGGAGGAGTGATTTTCCACCTCAGGCGTTTTTTCGCCCCGGACATTGGGTTGGGAGCCAGGAACGGGACATCTTGCGACCACAAGTGTTGCAGGTGTGCCAGGGATTTCGGCTCCACTCTTCCTTTTTGGATCAACTGCGGGTAGGAATAACCGAAGACCAGGAGTACTTAAGAATCCTGAAGGCAACGGCTGCCGGTGACAAAGAGGTCAACCGACATTTCATGACCGAAAAGGCCTTACTGCTGTACAAGAACAGGTGGTATGTTCCCAATGGTCAGAATCTGAAGCAGACAATCATGAAGGCAGAACATGACTCCGGAATCGCGGGACGCTTCGCGACTTACAAGACCATTGGTAGGGTTAGGGCTAACTTCTAATGGCCTAAGATGGATAGGCACATCTCTGACACCGTGCAAACATCTGATGCCTGTCGAAGAAATAAATCCATCAGGTACAAGAAGTTCAGGCTGCTGGAACCTATTGATGTTCCTATGCGGCCATGGACAGCGATTTCAATGGATTTCATTGTAGTGCTGCCAGAGTGCGAAGGGTGTAGAAAGATCTGGGTCATAGTGGACCGATTCTCGAAAATGGCCCATTTCATACCCCTGACCACTGAGGTACCTATCAAGGAGCTTGCCTTGATACTCCTGCAGGAAGTCTGGCACCTTCATGGACTCCCCGAGTCAATTATTTCCGACCGAGATAGCTGATTCACATCCAAGTTCTGGATGAATCTAAGGCACTTGTTGCAAGTGGAACTAAACGTTGCGACTGCATTCCATCCTGAGACTGATCGGCAGACCGAGAGGGTTAATCAAACACTGGAGCAGTACTTGCGTAGTTACTGTTCCTACCAACATGATGATTGGGTTTCGCTTTTTCTCCTTGCGGAGTATGCGTACAACACCTCGACATCAGAATCCACCACGTTGTCACCTTTTGAGATCGACTATGGGTTTAACCCAAGGACAAACTGGTCAGGTATCGCGTCTGATACCCAGGGAATACCCCCTAGTAGTGAGGTCTTTGTTAAGGAATGGGAAGGAACCAGGGCAGAGATTCGAGAAATGAACCAACAGGCACAGGCAAGGCAACGGAAATGGCCTTACCACAAATGGTTGCCATCAGTGGACTACGTCACCCTGGAGGATGTGGCTGCTGGGCGGGCAAAGAAAGCAGACCGGGTGATGTTGAACCGAAAAAACATCTGCACGAAGGGTCCAATAGAGAAGATGGACAACCGGATGTTTGGGCCTTTCGTGGTCAAACGTCGGGTGGGTAACCGAGCTTATGAACTCCAATTGCCCGCTGGATGGACCATCCACCCAGTTTTCAATGTCACGTTACTGGAAGCCTATCGTGAGGATCCGGAAGCAGGTAGGGTAAAGGAAGCTCCTACCCCGGAAGTTATAGACAACGAGCCCAGTTATGTTATCACAGCTATTGTGGATAGCCGATGGTACGGAGGAGTAAAGGTGAAGTTTCCGTCGCACTTTGTCCAGTACCTGGTTTCATGGGAAGGCTATGGGGCCGAGGAGAATTCGTGGGAGCCCTATACCAGGCGGGAAGGGCCAGGCTTGCAGGCCATTTGGGATTTCCACCAAAGATATCCGTCCAAGCCTAGGGACAATAGGGTCTGGGGGGAATCGAGTCGTGGGAATAAGACACGAAGCTAACGGTACGCGACAGACCGTAGAGAAGAGGGGAGTGATGTAATGAACCCAGCATACATGAGCTATGGCAAACGGAACCTATACCCATACAGGTAGCCAGGAGGCGAACTGATAGGAACCGGCAGGCAAGTAAGTACTTAACCTATGGTGACCCGATGGCCCGGGCTCTGAGAATGAATGGAATCGGCTGTTCAGGGAGTTAGGTACCTGGGTACACGCGGGAGCGGTGTCAGCATACTTAGGGACTTATGAAGGGTCAGTTGCTGAACTAGGCCGGGTAACTGAAGACAGGTCAGAAAGGTCTATCACCGGCGACGGGATAGGCAGTGTAACAGGGAAAAGTTAACTTGTACGCGGAACAAGATTACGCTACTCTTGGGATCAGGTTACCCTGCCTTGCGTCTTGGGTTACCCTTCCCAGAGTCCTGAGTTACCCTACCTTTCACTACGAAGTCCCTTGAGGAGTTCGGAAAACTTGACTGGAATGTTTGTCACGCGAAGCCATGCATGTTATTGGAATCTGGGGTTCCTGGAGATGCTATTGGGTGAGGTACGTAGCTTCGCAGAAGCTGTAAATTGAAGACATTATTCCTATCATAACGCTCCGGCCCCACCTTGAGGCCCGGACGTCAGGGGCAAACGGTCGTGTAGTTGTGTGCAGTCTAGCATAGAGGAATCTTTGCAGACATGCTTGCAGCACCATATACGTCGCTGCCATCCAGTCGACCGTAAGCTGTTCGCAGGATATACAGGGGGGCATAGGGTGGAAGGTGGAGTACCTTCTCCAAGTTGTTCGGAGTAAAACGGACCAGAGCTGACGAAGTCAACGGATATTAACCGTGGGGGTCCTGCAGGTAGTCCCGGGTGGTGCCGGGGCCACTGGCAGAGTTTTACACCTACCAAGCCCGAACATGCTCCCAACGCTATAGGTTCTGAAAGGGAAGTGCAGAGACACTAAAAGCATGATTCCTACCACAGGTAAGGTAGATCCGAGGTAGTTGTCATGGGTAGCGCCAATTGGATCACTCCCGGACTATGGTGCCCTGCGGAAGACACCGGAAGCCCGCGACCCGTAGGGAGTAACTAGATAAACCACTCACAGTGGCCTCCGGAGTCAAGTAGAGATCAATCCAAATGGGAAGGGTGTCATAGATAGTCTAGTTCATGAGGTGTCTTGACCGTTAGCCCCGGGCAAGACACCAATGCGCAGAAGGTTTCACTTCGGCGCACAAAATGGAAATGCACCGCAGAAATGATAACCGTATAAGGTGAACACCGACTAGAGTGTGTCGACACATGTATGCCTGAAGGTTGTGCCCGGAGATGTCTCGGACCACCCTTAGCGGAGAAGGGTGTACTCAAATAGTTGGAGTAAACTGATAGGGGAGTTTCTGGCATAAGATAAAACTACCTGAAAGTCTATGCGACAAGTCTCCTACTCCAACAATCAATCCTCTTGAGACCTTAATTGAGTCAAGCGTCAGGCGTAATGATATTCAGTTTGACGGTTTACTTTCCTCTTACATCTGTGTGAACTTTTGGTGATAAGTTTGAAGTTGTTCGGTGCGGTCGCAACCTTGCGATCCATCTTCCTAGGGGTGCCCCCATTACAGTACCTATCAAGGAGCTTGCCTTGATATTCTAGAAGGAAGTTTGGCGCCTTCATGGACTCCTAGAGTCCATCATCTCCGATCGAGATCGCAGATTCACATCCAAGTTCTTGATGAGTCTAATGCACTTGTTGCAACTGGAACCAAATATTTCGACTGCATTCCACCCTGAGACTGATGGGCAAACTGAGAGGGTTAATCAGACACTGGAGCAGTACTGGCATAGTTACTGTTCCTACGACCAAGATGATTGGGCTTCGCTGTTACCCCTTGCGGAGTATACATACAACACCTTGACATCAGAATCCACCAGGTTGTTACTATTTGATATCAACTATGGGTTTAACCCGAGGACAAACTAGTGTGTTGTCGTCTCTGATAATCCAGGAATATACCCTAGCAGTGAGCTCTTACTCAAGGAATGGGAAGGAACCTGGCGGGAGATTGGAGACACGATTCAATGGGCACAGGAAAGGCAGCGGGAATGGCATGACCAGAAGAGGTTGCCATCACCGGACTATGTGACATCAGTGGATGTGGCTCCTGGGCGGGCAAATAAAGCAGACTGGATGATGTTGAACTGAAAAAACATCCGCACGAATGGTCCAATGTAGAAGCTAGACCACTGGATGTTTGCACCTTGTGTGGTCCAACGTCAGGTGGGTAACCAAGCCTACGAACTGCAACTACCCGCCAGATGGAGTATCCACCTAGTTCTCAATGTCACGTTGCTCGACCACTACTGGGAGGATCCGGGATCAGGTAAGGTCAAGGATGTCCCTACCGCAGAGCTAGTGGACAATGAGCCTAGTTATGTTAGCGAAGCTGTGGTGGACGGTCGATGTTACAAGGAGTAAAGGCGAAGTTTCCGTCATGGCTCGTCCAGTGCCAGGTTTCATCGGAAGGCTACAGGGCTGAGGAGATTTCATGGGAGCGCTATGAGACGCTAGAAGGGACAGGGTTACGGGCCATTCTGGATTTCGACCAAAGATATCCATCCAAGCCCAGGGACTATAGAGTCCCGGGCGAATCGAGTCGTGGAAATAAGGGACGACGCTAACGGTACGGGACGGACCGTAGAGACGAGGGGAGTGATGTAACGACCCAGCATACAAGAGCTATGGCAGATGGAACCTATACCCATACAGGTAGCCAGGAGGCGAACTGGTAGGAACTGGCAGGCAACTAAGTACGTGACCTATGGAGACCCCGTGGCCCGGGCTGCGAGAATGAACGGAATTGGCTGCTCAGGGACCTGGATACCTGGATACAACTGGCAGTGGTGTCAGCCTACTTAGAGACCTCTGAAGGGGCAGTTACTCAGCGAGGCAGGGTAACTGAAGAAAGGTCAGAGGTGTCTATCTCCAGTGACAGGATAGACAGGGTAACTGGGAAACATTATCATGTCCACCGGACAGGCTACCCTACCCTAAGGATCAGGTTACCCTACCTTTCAATACAAAGGCCCTCTGGGAGTGCAGGAAAAATGACTGCAATGTTTGTCACGCGAAACCATGCATGACACTAGAATCATCTGTTCCGGCAGATGCTATTGGGCGAGTTACGCAGCTCCGAAGAGGCTGCAAATTACAGACATTATTCCTATCCTGCCCGTCCGGCCCCGTCTTGAGGCCCGCACGTCATGGGCAAAGGGTTGTGTAGTTGTCTGCAGGCTGGGAAAATGGAATCTTTGCCGACTTGCTTGCAACACCGTATACGTTGCTGCTGTCCGGTCGACCCAGAGCTGTTCGCAGGATATGTAAGGGGGCATAGTGTGGGAGGTGGAGTACCTCCTCCAAGTTGTTCGGAGTAAAAGGGACGAAATCTGATGGAGTCAACAGGTCTCAACCGTGGGGGTCCCAAACGTAGTCCCGGGTGGTGCCGGGGCAACTAGGAGGGTTTTACACCTACCAAGCCCGAAAATGTGCCCAACGCTATAGGCTCGGAAAGAGAAGTGCAAAGACACCAAAAGCATGATTCCCACCACAGGTGAGGTGCATCCGAGGTAGTGGTCATGGGTAGCACCCATTGGATCACCCCGGGACTACTGTGTCCTGCAGAAGACACCGCAAGTCCATGAACCGTAAGTAGTAGATAGATAAAACGCTCACGCAAGCTTCCTGGGCCAATTAGAAATCAATGCACATGGGAAGGGTGTCATAGATAGTCTAGTTCATACAGTGTCTTGACTGTTAGCCACTGGCAAGACCCCGATGCGCACAAGCTTTCACTCCGGTAGGCAAAATAGAGATACACCGCCGAAACAATAAACGCACAAGCTGAACACCGACCAGAATGTGTCGACAGACGCATGCCGGAAGGGTCTGTCAGGAGATGTGCCGGACCGCCCTCAGTGCAGAAGGGTGTGCTTGAATAGTTGAAGTAAACTTATAGGGTAGTTTCTGGCATAAGATAAAACTATGTGAATATCTATGTGAGAACTCTCCTACTCCAACAATCAATCCTCTGGAGACCTTAATTGAGTGAAGCGTCACGCTTAACGATATTAAGTTTTACCGTTTATGTTACTATTACATTGGTGTGAACCTTTGGCGATAAGTTGAAGTTGTTCGGTGCGGGCACAACCTTGGGACCCATCTTCCTACAAGTACCTCCGTTATATATATAAAGGGGTTTATTCCATATTTTGATCTTCACTATGCAACAATGAATACCCAGTGTCCGGATGCGCCAATTCCATGGAGCGGTCTAAATAGTCGATAAAAGTATTTTCCTCAATCAAGATCAAGATATATTGCAGTCAATGAGATCCTCATGTATATTGAATCGGGATCTGAGGTCGAACCTTGGGCGCCAGCCACTTGACCCTCGGATTCCATGCCTGACACAAATCCAACCGGGATCTTTTACCAGTCAAACATACTAGAGTAGTGGAAGGTTAATGCTAGGAGGTTCTCCAATTTAGCCCAGATGGCTAACGATATTCTTGCAGCCCAAGGAGGCAGTGTTGGTGTTGAACGGATATTTAGCATGGCAAGAGATGTGGTTCCATATCCCTGATCCCGATTGAAAAGCAGTACAAGCAGGGCCTCGATGCTTGTGAAATCATAGCAGCCCGACGAATTACGATGACAGCTGGCAAATTATGACAGTCAACGGGACATAGCAAGGTTGGAGGAAATGGTAGTAATTGAGGAGTACCGTGATTGGATAGATAGGCAGGATCAGAGTTATGAGGAGGGTTACGACCGCATCTCTGACAATAATGAGTCACAAAAAAAAAACACAGCATGGTCTCTAGTTGATCAGTATGGAAGATGGGTATTTGGGAAAGAGCCAAGGCCCATCTTGCCTGTTCTTGGCTTGGTTCGATCTCAATATGCATGCCCTCCACCAGATCAAGATCAAGATAGTGGCGAGCAATTGGTAGGCTCGGAAGAGTCAGGGGAGGACTATGGAATCTGGGACAGTGCGGTGAACATGTATGTTGAGTCCAACACTGAGGAAGAATCCCAAGAGGAAGAGCCTAAGACTGGGGGAAGATTTGGTAATCTTGAAAAAGACAATGTGGATAACACAAATGTTGCTAGTATAGACCTAGCGGGCCAGCTGGAAGTTTGCTCTAAGGAGGATGTTCATTCGGAAGCTCCCGAGTCAACTCCAACGGTGCTACGGGTGGCCCGGAGAAGAGAACAGGTTGGCGGTACTGGGATTGGAGTTACAACAAGGAAGTGCGCTTGAACAGGTAGTAAAGCAAACAAAAGGTCCAGATTAAACTAGGTTAAAATCTACTAGGAAATGTTCCTGTATTCCAGGAATTCGATTAAGGGTAATTAATTAGGCTTCATATATAGTTTTATTGCCCCTGAGCTACACCCGCCAACAGCAATAGAGACAATTAGAGATATGTATATATGAATAGAGCGGTAAACATCAAGTGAATGATACAAAATCATGACCACGATTTATATGGTCGGGAGTGTTATGGATATAGAATCATATGCTTGGAATCATTGTAACGACCCAGCATACATGAGCTATAGCAGACGGAATCTATACCCATACAGGTAGCTAGGAGGAGAACTGGTAGGAACCGGCAGGCAAGTAAGTACTGGACCTATGGAGACTGGATGGCCCAGGCTCCGGGAATGAACAAAATTGGCTGGTCAGGGACTTAGGTACCTGGATACACCCGGGAGCAGTGTCAGCGTACTTAGGGACTTCTGAAGGGACAGTTGCTCAGCTAGGCCGGGTAACTGGAGACAGGTCAGAAATGTCTATCGCCGTCGACAGGATAGACAGGGTAACAGGGAAAAGTTATCTTGTCCGCGGGACAAGGTTACCCTACCCTCTGGATCAGGTTACCCTGCCTTGGGGCTTGGGTTACCCTGCCCGGAGTCCTGAGTTACCCTACCTTTCAATACGAAGTCCCTTGGGGAGTTTGGGAAAATTGACTGGAATGTTTGTCACGCGAAGCCATGCATGATACTGGAATCTAGGGTTTTGGGGGATGCTATTGGGCAGGCTAGGTAGCTTCGATGAAGCTGTAAATTGGACACATTATTTCTATCATACCCCTCCCGCCCCGGCTTGAGGCCCGGACGTCATGGACAAACAGTTGTGTAGTTGTGTGGAGTCTAGCAAAGAGGAATCTTTGCAGCCATGCTTGCAACAGCGTATACGTCGCTGCCATATGGTCGACCATAAGCTGTTCCCAGTATATACAAGGGGCCATAGGGTGCAAGGTGGAGTACCTCCTCCAAGTTGCTCGCAGTAAAACGGACCAAAACGGAAGGTGTTAACGGGTGTTAACCGTACGGGTCCCGAAGGTAGTCCTGGGTGGTGCCTCGGCGACTGGCAGAGTTTTACTACTACCAAGCCTGAAAGTACTCACAGCGCTGTAGGTTCTGAAAGGGAAGTGCAGAGACACCAGAAGCAGGATTGCTACTACAGGTAAGGTAGATCCGGGGTAGTGGTCATGGGTAGCGCCCATTGGATCACTCCCGGACTGCTGTGCCCTGCAGAAGACACCGAAAGCCCGAGACACGTAAATAGTAAATAGATAAACCACTCACGGTAGCCTCAGGAGTCAAGTAGAGATCAATGCATATGGGAAGGGTGTCATAGGTAGTCTAGTTCATGTGGTGTCTTGACTGTTAGCCACTGGTAAAACACTGATGTGCAGAGGTTTTCACTCCGGCTGGCAAAATTGAAATACACCTCGGCAACGATAACCATATAAAGTGAACTCCGACTAGAGTGTGTCGACACATGCATACCCAAAGGGTGTGCCAGGAGACGTGTCGGACCACCCTTAGCGGAGAAGGGCATGCTCGAATGGTTGGAGTAAACTGATGGGGGAGTTTCTGGTATAAGATAAAACTGCCTGCAAGTCTATGCAAGAACTCTCCTACTCCAACAATCAAGCCTCTCGAGACCTTAATTGCCTGAAGTATCACTCTTAACAATGTTAAGGTTTACCGTTACTTTCCTCTTCCATCGCTGTGAACTTTTGGTGGTAAGTTTGTAGTTGTCGATTCGGGCGCAACCTTAGGATCCATCTTCCTAGGGGTGTCCCCGTTACAATCATGTGCTCCGTAATAAGGACGAAATTATGCTCTAATCATCATACACCCAAAATTGTGTTTAGGTCTGCCATAGGGGTCATACTTGTAGAAATACACCCAAAATTATATGTATAGTCCATATGTACAAAATCAAAGGCCTAGCAAATCATACGCCAAGAAATTGTAAATGCTTTTAGAATGAAATGGCGGTAGAAAAACCAGACTCTAGAAATGATGCAGGTAATACAAACCTACCTGGGTTCATTGCTATAGTTTCAACATGTGACCTGTTTGTGTAACTACCCTTGCACAATGGTTTCTATTCCCCTATTCCCCCTATTCCTCTGTTCTCTTGTTCCTCTATTCCCCTACTCTCCCGTTCCCTACCAACGCAACTACGCGCACTCACCTATATCGCAGCAAACAGCACCTGAGCACGAGAATGTGATGCAGAGGCCCTCTACGCTACCCCCTAGATATACTATGGCCATTGTTCTATATCAAACGCCCTTTATTCTACCCTGCTTTGAGTGGAAAGGAAGCTTGCTTTGAGCTCGTTTAGGTAGTTCAAGAAAAAGACCATGGGCAGGTTATCAAAAGGGAAGGAAAAGGAGGTTGTGAGGCAGAAATGGAAGTGGGAACGCTGAAGAAATGATAAGCAGGTTCAGGCGACTCTTAACGTTGACCAGGGCGAGTGCATTCCGAATTCCGGCATGGTCAAATGTAAGATATTGTCTACAAGCATTTAGTAAAGTTCTATATATTGAAAGCATATACTGATCACTTTATCAATTGTATAAGATCCCTGGCTACCTATCCTATAGCTCACCGGCAAGATGTTATACAGCATGAAACAGAATATTCGCCTAGTGTTGATTAAGCCCATGTATGATGTAACATATTATCGGCGTGCTGGTTCCGATGTCTGGGATGCAATTCTTTCCAGGCCTAAACGTCAGCAGGACTCCAACTTAGCGGAGCACTTCGAGGAGGAAAATGAGCTAAAATTGCAACACGTCACGGGCAATGTTGTGATTATAAGGGACTGGTAAGTAATTATACCTGGGGCTGTAAATAGGCTTATAAAGGGGTTAAGCTATGATTAGGTATGACATCCTATATGTAATAAAAGCCGTGAACAAAAAGGCCAGCTAGCTATTACCTCAAATTGAACCAGCGGTCTACGAATATGTTGCTTCCAGGAATTTAGTAGCACATCATACCCAGCATAGTGCAATGGGTACACAACAGCTCTATCGACTGCACGTAATACCAGATGTTCGAGATACTGATGCCGCCAACAACTATATAAAGGATGCCACAACCTTCAGCCCTCCAGAAGGAAATGTGAGCAACAAGCTTAATCCTGATGGCACTTTAGAAACGAAGGCCTGTATTATTGGGCACCGCTCGCTTGCGGCAAGAATGGAAAAGCGAATGAAGGATATCAAACTTGGGCTGGGACTATCGCCATCATATAAGTCGAAACCATCTATTGAAGCACTAAGGGTATTTGCCCCAAAGCTTCTACCATTGACTCAAACTGTGGAGGCTTTATTTCATGCCTTTCTCTCTGAAGAGTATTCCAAATTCAAGGCTGTCCATGGGACCATTTATAATGGCAGGGCAGACAATATTGATGAAGCATTTGGGGTATGGACTTCGCGTTCACTGGTCATCAATGCGAATACCAATAAGCACAAGGATGTGGAAGATTTCTGCCATGGATGGTTCTGCCATTGTTGCATTAGGAGATTTTAAAGTAGGCCATGCCTACTTCCCAGAGCTTGGAGTTAAGATTGATGGTCCTCCCAGTACTATAGACCGTTCAGTCATTTCTTCAACTACATGTGTGACTAACATGTACCATCTAGGTTCCGTTATTTTTATGTGCTAGCATGCATTGGAGCGTTGTATGGGATCCTTTGTGGGCCATCACTATAGTGTAGTCTGCCTTACACTACAGGTGGTACATGATCCATACATGGAGAGAACCAGGAAACCATTGTGGGAATTCACCAAAATGCCGGAATGGTGGCAGAAATCATGTGGAAACTTGAATGTGTGGACAGTTGTTTCTCATTTTGTCCTGTATATATGTGAAGAGTATTATAAATAAAACTAGATCTATCCAGGTTAGCAGGGTAGTTATTCACTCATACGCCCAAAACAGTATGCCCAAAACCATACACCCAAAACCATATGCCTGAAACCGTACGCCCAAAATGATACACCCAAAACTATAGGGTTAAAAGTATGTACTCAGAGCTCTATACCTGAAACAATAGGCCGAAAATCAAGCAGCCAAAAGTTATACCCACTAAGGATCAAAGGCCCAGGGGCATATGCTAAATTGTATATAATAGTGGTCATGATACGTCGGATACAGCGATAAACAGATTTTGGGCTAGTCACTAGTGATTAGTCGTTAAGGAAAGCAGAGCTCCACGTGGTTGGGACAAGGGGAATTTCAGAACAGGGCCCTGCCTGGGTAATAAGCGGGGGAAAAAAAGTGCCCACTCCGCCCCGCAGCCTGGGCAGGGCCCGGTGGATGGTATGGTGGGGGGGGAGACATAATATTTGACCCCGGGCCGTGTCAAGGGCAGGGCAGAAAACGGAAAACCTACCCCGCCGCGCTCCGCAACACACTCGAAAGATAGCGGAGTACTCTGATTGGAGTAGCCGACCTCCCACTAGTTGGTATCCATTAGTTGGCATAGCTGAGGGATCTCTGCATGCATTGATTTCCACAACCATCTCACTGAATTAATTTATTCAAGCTTATCAGGATAGCTGAGTATCCTCTCTTATGGATCAAGGGAAAATCGCTCTGTCGCTGATCTTCAGTGGTCATGTAAGTGCTGGTTTTTGTGTTGGCATCCTATTGGTAGAAACTCTCTCATGCTCCAAATATGCCGACTGACCCTGAGATTGAACATGTAACCTTCTGCCAATGTTCACATGACATGCCCATTATGCTATACCAGTTTGCCTTATATGTAATGCAAGCTCCCCTCGCTAAAAGCGCAGCTTGAATCTCTATAATCTATTTCTCTAATAGTGTACAAAACAAATTCCTTTAAGGACCTGGCAAGGTAGAGTGAAACACCTTTATGTGTTTACTTGGCCATGCCCAGGAAAACCTTTCCTGGTCATCCTTCCTTTATATTTGTGGCATTTCTGGGTTGTCCCCGTGAAAACCTTTTACCAACCCTGCCACATGCTCTATGTACTCCAGTAGTTCCCAGGTATTTTTATCCTCTGAGCACTCCCATCATTGCACCAAGTATCTTGGTTCACCAATCCTTCTATTGCTCTGGTGAACCCTGGGAGGATAAGAAATAACCTCACTTTTTACTATGTTCTCAACCTCCCATTCCAGGTTCCCATCTATTTCTTCTGGTGTCCTGGGATGTCATTCCCAAGCTGGCTGGACCAAGGCCTGATATGGCTCCAACAATGATACATAAAAGGCAGGATAGATCTTCCTTTGTTCTGAGACTTCCAGCTCAAATTCTTGGTTCCTAGATGGCTCCACAATTTTGAATAGCTTGTAGAACTTTGTGCTAAGCTTTTGGGAGGGCTGTTGGGTATGAATGTTCTTAGGGTTTAGCAAGACCAAGTTGCCGGTCTCGAAACTAGGCTGAGGCATAGCCTTTTTCGTATAATACTACCCTATTACTTGTCTGATGGCCTTTAGTGTTGCCATAGCCGGTCCATGTATTTCCTTCTTCTAATGGATATAAGTAGTAGTCCCAGAGTTTTGAGCTTCTTACTCCTTCACCCACTATATCTGCTGGTGGTACCCATAGTTCTTGTACAATGGAGTTAGTCTATGGGCACTCATAATAGAATTATTATAGGCATGTTCAGCTAGTGGAATCAGCTAGTACGAATCATCCTAGTTGTAGTTAGGAAAAACTCCTGAGATAACCTTTCCACACTTGGTTGATCCTTTCTGTCCGTTCATCTGTCTGCAGGGAGTATGTGGTTGACTTCTTCCACTTAATTTCAAGGAGTTTGCAGTAGCTTTCCTAGCATTCTCCCATGAACCTGGTATCTATATGTCCAATAATTTCTCTTGATAGACCATGTAGCTTCTATGCTTTATGTAGAAAGACCTGAGCTACAACCTTAGCCATTGCCCTTTCCTTTACACCTATAAAGTAGGCCATTTTGGTGAGGTGGTCCACTTCTACTACAATAAGAATGTTTTCTTCTGACTAAGGCAACTGGATTGTAAAGTTGGTCGCGATTGACATCCACACCATGTATGGTATTTCGAAAGGGTATAGAAATCTATATTTGGCATACTGTGGCACCTTGTTATGCTAGCAGTCGGCACAGAATCCTATATAGTAATTATCTACTCTGCCAGCCTCTTCCAGTCGAAGTCCGTTGTGATGATATCCACTCTCTTCTCCCAGTCGAAATACCCTGCAACCTATGAATCATGGCTGCTCTAAGTGTAACAGGGGCACCCCTAGGAAGATGCATCTCAAGGTTGTGACCGCACAGAACAACTTCAAACTTGTTGCCCAAAGTTCTCGCAATGCAAGAGTAAAGTAAATGGTAAAACATAATATCACTAAGCCTGATGCTTCACTCAATAAAGGTCTCAAGAGGGTTGATTGTTGGAGTAGGAGAGTTCTCGCATAGATGTTCAAGTGGTTTTATCTTATGCCCGAAACTCCTCTATCAGTTTACTCCAACTATTCAAGTAAACCCTTCTCAGGTAAGAGTGGTTCGACATATCTCCTAGTATACCCTACAGGCCTGCATATTTTGACACAGTCTAGGCAGCGTTCATCTCATGCGGTTATAATTTTTGCAGTGCATTTCTATTTTGCCCACCACGATGCAAACCTCTTCACCTCAGTGCCTTACTAGTAGCTAACAGTCAAGACACCCGGTGAACTGGACTATCTATAACCCTCTTCCCATATACATTGATCTCTACATGACCCTGGAAGCTACCATAAGCAGTTTAACTATCCACTATTTAGGATTCTTGGGCTTCCAGTGTCTTCCACAGGTTACAGTTATCTGTGTGTGATCCAATGGGCACGGCCCATGACCACCACCTTGGATCCACCTTACCCATGGTAGGAATCACACTTTTAGTGCCTCTTCACTTCCTTTTCAGAGTCTATGTCACTGGGGACATGTTCAGGTTTGGTAGGTGTGAAACTCTCCAGGTCACCCTGGTACCATCCGGGACTACGTTCGGGACCCCCATGGTTAACTCCCGTTAACTCAGTCAGTTCTGGTCTGTTTTACTCCAAACAACTTGGAGGAGGTATTCCACTTTCCACCCTATACCTCCTTATATATGCTGCAAACAGTCTATGGTTGACTGGACAGCAGCGACGTATGTGGTGTTGCAAGTAGGTTTCCAAAGATTCCCCTTTACTAGACTGTATACAACTACAGAAGCATTTCCCAATGACGTCTGGGCCTCAAAGAGGGGCCAGAGGAGTATGATAGGAATAATGTCTCCAGTTTACTGCTTCCTCGGAGCTGGGTAGCTCGCCCAACAGCATCTCCTGGAACCCCCAGATTCTGGTATTATGTGTGCCTGCATGTAACCAACGTTCCAGTCATTTTTCCCGAACTTCCCCAGCAATGTCGTATTGAAAGTTAGCATAACTTAGGATCTTAGGCAGGGTAACCCAAGCCCCATGGTAGGGTAACCTGATCCTGAGGGTAGGGTAACCTTGTCTAGTGGATAAGATAACTTTACCCTGTTACTCTGTCTATTCCATCGCCGGAGATAGACACTGCGGACCTTTCTCTAGTTACCTGACTTAGTAGAGCAACTAGCCCTTCAGAGCTCCCTAAGTACCCTGACACCACTCCCGGGTGTAGCCAAGTACCTAAGTATCTTGCTAGCTATTTCTGTTCATCCTGAAGCCTGTGCCATCAGGTCTCCATAGGTCAAGTACTTGCTTGCCTGCTGATTCCTATCAGTTCACCTCTAGGCTGCCTGCATGACTGCAGGACATGGCTGCCATAGCTCATGTATGCTAGGTCATTACACTAAGCAATCAGCCTTTACAGAACTTTGTCCTTTGGAACAAACACCTATCCTTTACAGTATAGGAGGCTATCTGCTAAAGTCCAATACGTTGGCCTTTCCTTTCCCTCATGCCATGGCCTTTCCAACTTCTCTCTGAACTTCCAATCATAGTCTGCCATTCCCTGAACTTCCACTAGTCGCCGGAGTTGGGCATCGAACCTCCGTGCCATGGCTTTCATAACAACTTTATTACAGAGTGCAGTCTGTTCTGTCATTACAGCATTGCTTATCCCCTGGTTGAACTTGTTAGAGTATTGGTTTTGCCCCTTTTCCTCCTTTAGATGAACGCTCTCAGTTTTTGTTTCAACCACAGTGGTCCCTGTACTTCCAAATCCCCTCTGTGCTCTCTTGGTATCATTCAGCTCTATTTCCTCTGCTAGTTCTCCATTATGAATTTCTTCTATTATGAGCTTAGCGACTTGTTCTCCTTTCCCTATGTGGTAGTCCTGGTCCTTTAAGTTGAACAGCAGTACCTTTACTCCTGACCAGTAGTCTTTGTCTATGACTCCCACTCTGGCCATGATCCCATGGTAGACATCCAGGCCACACCTTAGAGCTAATCATCTATACATTCCTACTGGTAATACTAATACTATTCCAGTACCTACTGTTTCTTGTCTGCAATCAGGTATTACAACCGCTTCAGGATGTAGATGTCATGTACAGCCCCGTCACTTGAGCCCCTTGGGGAAATCTGGGCTTCAAGGTGTAACCTCATAGCCCAGAGATACATTTGTTTAGGTGTCTTTAAGCTTGGACCAGGCTCTTCCTCTTTTCCCACCACTATAACTATGACCTAGCTAAAGACTACAGGGTTTGGTATTGAGAGCTTGCCACTTTGTATAGCTCCTCCCTCGAGATAGTACTCTGGACCTCTATGTAATGCATCCAGCTTCTCACTGCTCGACCCTGGCTGGCAAACAGTTTTGAAGTTGAAATCTGCTAACTTCTGTGCCAATCTGATCTAGCAGGCACTTCAGGTCTTGGTTCGGAGCAAGTATTGTAGATTTGGATGATTGCGGAATACCGTAATAGGTTTCTTGGTTCCCACATGGTGGTGATGCCATTCTTTGAAAGGTTCCACGATGTCCAGAGATCCTTTGTTATGGATGTCATAGTCGCATTCAGCCAAGTTGCACTTTTGTAAGCGAAACCTGATTCGGTGTAACCTTTTCTCAATATGCTTGGACAGTATGCACCCTAATACGAAATCGCTGGCATCTGTTTCCACTACTGTGATTCAATCTGGGTTGTAATGGGCCAAAATCGGTGGTGTCATAAAGTGTTCTTTTAGGAACTCAGAAGCTGTGTCCTGCTCTGTCCCCCAAGTAAAACCCTTTTCGTCACCCTCTAGCAACTCCATTATAACTTTGCAAATTCCAGAGAAGTTCACAATAAACCTGTGGCAGAAGTTTGCAAATCTCATAAAGATTTATATGTTCTTTAGAGTCTCAGGTCTCTTCTATTCTCTTATAGCTTTAACCTTTTGATCACTCATAGTTATTCTATCTGTCTTCACTATGTATCTCAAAAATTCCCTTCTCTTTGTGTGTAATACTGGTTTAGTAATAAACACAGATAGCTGGTATTTCCACCACTTAGTTAACACTTTCTTGACTAGCCTGATATGTTCTTCCTCATTGTAGGAATAAATTAGGACCTTGTCTATGTATACCACAACTGCAGAGTCCAGGAATCTCCTTGGAATGATATGCATCATATCTTGGTAGGTGCCGGGTGTGTTAACTAGCCTGAATGGTATTACCCAGTACTGTCAATTGCCATACCAAATGCGGAAGGCAGTTTTCCACTCATCCCCCTTTTTTATGCATATCGGTTGGTAGCCATCTTTTAGTTCCAGCTTGTTAAAAATGTGCGACCTGACTACTGGATCTCTAAGCTCACCTATCAGTGGTGGTAGATACAGGTTTTCAATTGTAATCTTGTTTAGTCCACAGTAATCTACACAAAGACTCAGCTGCCTATCTGATTATGATGAGAATTGTATTGGCATGCCTGCCAGGGACTTGTTTAGTGTTATCTTCCTCTCATGTAGCATCTTATGAAGGTATGCTCGTAATGGCTATAATTCCATTTCAGACAACAGTTATATAGGACCCTATAGGGGAATTTTGTCATGAGCGATTTTGATCTCATTATCAAAGCTGTTATGACTTGGAAGCTATTCTGCTGCCTGTGGCGGGAAGAGATTGGCATACTCCCTATAGTGTTTCAGCAGAGTCGCTATGACTACTATTTTGGGATCCTCAGGGCTGTCTCTCTGGTCCACGTATTTTGCTTCAGGGTCCAAGGCCATCATCTCATCCCACTTGATACAAATTCCTTCATCCTCCTATTCTAGGTATTTCATACATTGCTTTGCCTGCAATACCAATCTCAAGGTATCTTCTACAAATATTATGAGGCATTGGCAATCCCAGCAAGTGAAAGATATAATCCAGTCATAGATCCCCTGACTCATAACTCCACAAGTAAGTTCTGAACAATGTCAGTCAGCCCTAATTCCAAGCATGATTGGGGTGGTATAGCATCTTTCCACATTCCAGGAATAGGGACTATCAAACCTGGTTATACTAACTTGTCTTTCTTGTTCAATGGTTGCCAGTAGCAGTCTTAGGACTAGTGCATCTCAAGTAATACAGATTTGCGAGCCCAAGTCCAATAACAGGTGAATCAGTACTCGTTCACCTTGTACTCTCTGGTAAGCTGTGTCCTGGGGGCACTTGTCGTGTTTGGGAGTTTGGACTTCAGTTTTCTGTCACTTTGGCTCACCTATAGAGTTACCCTTTCTTCATTTAATAGACATTTTGTGTAGGGCATTTAATAATCTTTATTGTTTGTTATTGTGCTTACACAATTTTAGTCATTCAGGCCTCCTCAGACAACCCCGGTCCCTGGACTTAGAATCTATTTTCTTGCTATCTTTCTCCCAGATAACGATATTTAAGCATACCAGTCTATGCCGCCAGTACATAGATAAGGGAGTGACCTTTCTAACCTGGCCTTAGTTGTTTCACTTCTGCTATTGCATATGTATCAAGGCACGTAGACTAGCCTTTGTCTCGCCTAGTAACTGGTAGCCTACCCACTTGCCATTGCCACTGATGCCATCCTGGTCACTGAGGGAGTACCTTCAGGTGGTCCTGCACTATCCCAATTCATTTCCTATGCATGACCTTTGAAGGAAAGAGTTGGGGCGCCTTGAGGTACCGCCCATAAGAGTCCTCTGTACTTCCATATCGGGTTTGAGCCTTCTCTACCTAGGGAGAATATAAAGTCTTGCCCTTCTGTATCCAGGTTGGGGGTCACTCTTTACTACCTCCCCCTGAAATGGGCTAACTTTCTGTATTATATATAGTCTTCACTGCCTTGCGCACTTCTGTCCCACCATATGCTCAGAACCCGGTTAGTGCAGTTCTCTGGCGTTCTTAAATAAGCCATTCTCCTGGCTCAAAAATGTAGGTTGTAACTTTTCAGTAGTGCTCCCAGTTGTCAGACCTATCCTCCTCCTTGGTCTGATAGCTCCCAATGTCTAAGTACTGGTAGCGGATAGACTTGGTTCAGCAATAGCTTAGGGGCAGTATTCCGAACCTCTATCTTCCAGGGTCTACACTTCGCTGCTTTCCTTTGCCATATTATTGCAGCCATGGCTCCTCTTGTACAAGCTCTCCACTTGTGGTTGGTGAGTCCGCACCAGGTGTAGCTTTTGTTTTTCCCCTGTTTGTCAACCAAGTTTTGTGGTATTCCTTCATGAGCTTTCTTTCAGTCTGTATGCTCCACCAGTTGTGTCTTAATCTGTGAGTAGTCTGGGCCAAAATGTGCTGACTGGAAGTTCCCAGGCACTGTCCGCTTCTGGAACTTGCTAGGTCGCCCTTCTTCATTACCTCGCTTTGGCTGCTTTGCTTGGTCCTCCTGCCCTTGTTTCAAATAGCCGGAAGCAGCTAATAAGCTGGATAGATTGTCTCATCGTTTCCTTTCCATATTGAGAAAAGACTCCCCTGGGTTACCGACTGCTCCTATGTGCTTCAGCCATTCAGCAGCAGTATTATGAAGTTTATGAAACAGCCATCCCTATATTACCATAGGTAGTCAGTTCTCAACTATCTTCCTCCATGCTGTCTCGTGACCCTTGGCTTTTATATTCAAGTTTTCCATCTGCAGGAGATACTTATTAATATCCATCTCATACTTGAGTTTTCCTATTGGCACTATAGCTTTTCAGTCCTCATTGATCTGGCGGAGTCACACAATTATCTCATGCCTAGACTGTTCCTACATTACAAAATCAGGCCGAGCGGTATACCGCTCGAGCTCTTCCATGCTCTTTCTATACTAGTTGCAGAAGGGTATCATGTCGGCATCCTTTGTCCTTCCTACAGTAACGTAAAACACCCGGAAGCGAGCGATCCACTAGAAGCGAGCAGTGTCGGTGCCAATGTCTGTGCGTGTTGCGACATCAAATTTCCGAGCCCCTCCCCCACGATAGATACATTCAATGACCCAACTACTGTCCTAAACTAATAAACACCTTCTCCCAAGACTAAGAAACAATAAATTGACCTTAGAAGGTTAGCTTCCGGGCTCTAAAAACTATGGAGACTTGATCACTAACCTTTATTTCCTTGAACGCAAGGCCATACCTAGAGGGCGGTCTGGGAGTCACCTGTTGGGATTCTGAGGAGTGTTTAAGATGGGTGCTAGTCGGGTACAGACTGCAGTTGGGCATTGGCGATATTCTGGCTCAAATTCATCAATGGAAATGAATGAATCATCGGAGTCGCTGGACTCATCGTGAGCAGTATTTGGTGATGATGTAGGAGGTTGTAAAGGAGTTTGAAAATGTATTGCTCGAGATGGTGTTCGGTTGAAGCGAACTTTTGGTCTTGCCCCTCTCTCTGAAGTAGGTTTATGGAGCATGATTGGATTGATTGTAGTGCCAGGCCTTTTTTTTTTTGCCACCTTTTTAGACTGTTTCTCTTCCCGTTCTTTAATACCCTGCAAGATTGCTTCTCCACTTAGTACACCTGCCAGATTCCCCTTCCCAAGCCGGCGCAAGTCCTTTTTTGATGGCCGAACAGCCTTTACTGCCTCTCTCACCTTTTGAGCTTCTGCATTTGCAATATCCGCTTGTACTGTCATATACTCTGCTGTATGGGAGAAGCGAAGAATGAGTTTGCAGATATCTCCTTCAGATGCAGTTTTAATGAAGGTAAGTGCTTGGTTTGTCTGTTGTCTGAGCTCGCATTTTGTGTAAGGAGTACACTCAAGCGAGAAGCTGCCCTTGCTGAGTACCTCGGAGTTTTCAACTGCTCGGCTCAGGGCATTCATAGCCCCCAATTCGCTCAATACAGGCCGAGCATTGAAGGGACAGATGCCAGTTTTCTCAAACGCCTTCGTCACATTGTGGATAGTGTAGGCACGGAGACGCGCTGCTTTATAAAGAGGAAAAAAAATATCGCGATTAATACCCACAGAGGTAGTAAGAAAATAGTCCTCAACAGCCTTTCGGTAATGAGTCTGCAGCGGTGAAAAGAGCCCAACATCGAGAGGTTGCAGGAGATGCGTTGAATGAGGAGGGAGACAAAAAACCACAATATCATTCCTCTCGCAATAAGAGAGAAACTTGTAGTTAATATGAGAGACGTGTCCATCAAGAATAAGGAGCCGGGGCTCCCCGGGACATCGAGCTCGGGATATTGGGTCATAAACCATAGTCAACCAATCGTATCCAATTTTGCTATCCGTCCATCCCTTTGGTGACACTGCCCAGCGTGCCAACTTATCCTCCTCTTCTACATTTTTATACCAATCAAAAATATGAACTTTGCCCTTTCCAATCAGGTATGGTGGAAAAATAAAGCCATCAGCGGAAGCGGCTTCCAGGGCTGTGAGGAACTCGCGTTTTCCATCTTGCTTTACCCGGGGATTTTTTTTTCCATGACGTGTAACAACCCTCGTCCGGGATGAGTTACCCATAACAAATCCTTTTTCGCCAACATTCGTTATCGCCCTTGGCTTTAAAGCGTATTGTCGGAGAACTTTCCCAAGCTTTTGGAAGTGGGTATTGATGATCCGTGGATTGCTTGAATATGCGCGCTGTTGATCGATACGGCTAGCAAACTTTACTGCTAGAACTGGATGCCGCTTGAGAAATCGAGTAATCCAGTTTTTACCAATCAGGTGAATTTGTGGAGGGTTTGGGCCTTGCGTAGTATGTCGAACCTGCACCTGCCGTTTCTTTTCCTCTTTTGCTAAAGTTTTTACCATGCTCATAAGGTGATCCACTCGTGGGAGGAAGCCAAAATCATCGCGCTTGAGCACCCATTTTACCATAGCCTTTTCAGCAACTGGTGTAAAGATCTGCTGCCCTTGATGTGCTTCCTGGCGGTTGCAGCGTCCATTCTTGCGGTGGCCAAGACTTGACCTTGACAGCGTGTAAGCCTTAGCAGCTTTCTCGATAGAACTAAAGGTAAGGTCTTCTAAACCCTTTAAGGCAGCAGAATAGCGTTGCTCGAGGGTTAAAGATGCGATATTCGATCATTGTCTGACTTTTGACATTGTGTTGTGAGTTATAGAGCTTGCACCGGAGGGGTGTGTGGGGTAAATTGGTTGTTACCCGGTCATCTCGCTTCTAGTGGATCGCCCACTTCCCCGTGATTTACGTTATAAATGATCCTATCTTTATTCTCTTCTAATGACCCAGTATACATGAGCTATAACAGCCTGAACCTATACCCATACAGACAGCCATGAGGCACACTGATAGGAACAGGTGGGCTAGTAAGTACTTGACCTACAGAGACCCGATGGCCCAGCCTCTGACACAAACAGAAAAGGTTGGTAAGGTACTTAGGTACATGGCTACATCAAGGAGCAATGTAAGTGTACTTAGGGACATCTGAAGGGGGAGTTACACTGCTAAGCTGGGTAACTGGAGAAAGGAAAAAGGTCTCTATCTGTGGCGACTGAATAGACAGGGTAACAGGATAAGGTTATCTTGTCCATTGGACAAGGTTACCCTACCCTCAGGATCAGGTTACCCTGCCATGGGGCTCGGGTTACCCTGTCTAAAGTCCTGAGTTACCATTTCTTTCAACACTAAGTCCCTTGGGGAGTTTGGAAAAAAGTAACCACACTGTTTGTCACATGAAGCCATATATAATACGGGAATCTGGGGTACTGGGAGATGCTATTGGACGAGCTACACAGCGCCGAAGGAGCTGTAAATTGGAGACATTATTCCTATCATGTCCCTCCAGCCACGCCTTGAGACCTGGATGTCATGAGCAAACGGTTATGTAGTCGTGTGCAGTCTAGCAAAGCGGAATCTTTAGGGAACTGCTTATAACACGGTATACGCCACTGCTGTGCAGTCGACAGTAGGCTGTTCACAGGATATATAAGGAGTCATAGCGTGGAAGGTGGAGTACCTCCAGCAAGGTTCTCGGAGTAAGACAGATCAAATTGACTGAGTTAATCGGAGTCAACTGTGGTGGTCCCCAAGGTCGTCCTCAGTGGTGCCAGGATGACTGGGAGACTTTTACATCTACCAAGCACGAACATGTTCCCAATAACGTAGGCTCTGTAAAGGAAGTAGGGAGCCACTAAAAGCATAACTCCTACTGCAAGTAAGGTGGACCTGAGGTAGTGGTCATAGATAGTGCCTATTAGATCACTCCCGAACTATCGTATTCTGCTGAAGATACCAGAAGCCCATGAATCATAAATACTAGATAGATAAACCATTCGCAGTAGCCTCCAGGGTCACATTGGGATCAATGCATATGGAAAGACTGTCCTGGATAGTCCAGTTCATCAGGTGTCTTGACTGTGAGCCACTGGCAAGGCAGCGATATGAAGAGGTTTTTCCCTCCTGTGCGCAAAATGGAGATTTACCTCAGAAACAATAACCGCATGAGGTCAACACTGGCTAGAGTGTGGCGACACATGCATGCCTGAAAGGTGTACCAGGAGACATGTCAGACCACCCTCACCAGAGAATGGTGTGCTCCAATAGTTAGAATAAGCTGATGGGGGAGTTTCAGGCATAAGATAAAACTACTTGAAAGTCTATATGGGAACTTGCGTACACTAATAATCAAGCCTCTCGTGACGTTAATTGAGTGAAGCGTCAGGCTTAATGATATTAAGTTTTACTATTCACTTTACTCTTACATTTGTGTAAACTGGTGGCGAGAAAGTTTCAAGTTATTGAGGGGAGTTGCAACGTTGGCATCAATCTTCCTAGGGGTGCTCCCATTACACCTCCATCCACAATATACGATTTCCACTAAATTAGTCCTACCATGCGCGTAGACAGGTATTGATATCCTTGGAGGACTATGCTTCGTATACTAAGAGAGTGTCGCTAGGTTTTATTTGAGGCAATACAGTGTAACGACCCAGCACAGATAAGATATGGTAAGCTGGAACCTACACCCATACAGGTAGCCCAGAGGCGAACTGGTGGGAACCAGCAGGCAAGTAAATACTTGGCCTATGGAGACACAATGGCCCGGCCTCCACAATAAACAAAATTAGCTGGCCAGATACTTAGGCACCTGGGTACACCTGGGGGTGGTGTCAGCATACTTATCGACCTCTGAAGGGGCAGTTACTGCAGTAAGCCGGGTAACTGGAGAAAGGTCACAAGTGTCTACCTCCTGCGATGTGATAGACAGGGTAACAGGGAAAAGTTATCTTGTCCAGCGGACAGGTTACCCTACACTCAGGATCAGGTTAGCCTGCCATGGGGCTTGGGTTACACTGCCCAAGGTCCTGAGTTACCCTACCTTTCAATTCGAAGTCCCTCGGGGAGATTGGGAAAAAGGACCGGAATGTTGGTCACGCGAAACCAGGCATAATAGTGGAATCTGGGGTTCGGAGAGATGCTATGGCGCGAGCAACGCTGCTCCGAAGTGGCTGTAGATTGGAGCCATTATTCCTATCATACCCCTCCGGCCCTGCGTTGAGGCCTGGACATCATGGGCAAACGGTTGCGTAGTTGTGTGCAGTCTAGCAAAGTGGAATCTTTGGAGACCTGCTTGCAAAACTGTATACATTGCTGCCATCTGGGCGACCGTAGGCTGTTCGCGGAATATCCATTGAGGCACAGGGTGGAAGGTGGAGTACCTCCTCCAAGTTGTTTGGCGTAAAACAGACCAAAGCTGGCGGAGTTAATGGGTGTTAACCGTAGGGGTCCCGAAGGTAGTCACGGGTGGAACAGGGGGTGACCGGGAGAGTTTTCCACATACCAAGGCCGAAAGTGTCCCCAACGCCATAGGCTCAGGAAGGGAAGTGTAGAGACAGCAAAAGCAAGATTCCTACCACTGGTAAGGTACATCCGGCGAAGTGGTCATGGGTAGCGCCCCTTGGATCACTCCCGGACCACTGTGTCCTGCGGAAGAGGCTGGAAGCCCGAGACTCGTAAGCAGTGGATCGATAAACCGCTCAGAGTAGCTTCTGGGGTCAAGTAGAGATCCATGCATATGGGAAGGGTGTCATAGACAGTCCGGTTCATCAGGTGTCTTGACTGTTAGCCACTGGCAAGACACCGATACGAAGAAGTTTTCACTCCGGCGGGCAAAGTGGAAATGCACCGCAGAAACGATAACCGCATAAGGTGACCGCCGCCTAGAGTGTGTCAACACATGCAAGCCCACAAGGTGTGCAAGGAGATGTGTCAGACCACCCTTAGCCGAGAAGGGTGTGCTCGAATAGTTGGAGTAAACTAATGGGAGAGTTTCTGGCATAGGATAAAACTACCTGAAAGTCTATGCGAGAACTCTCCTACTCCAACAATCAATCCTCTCATGACCTTAATTGAGTGAAGCGTCAGGCTTAACGATATTAAGTTTTACCGCTTACTTTACTCTGACATCCGTGTGAACTTTTGGTAACAAGTTTGAAGTTGCTCGGTGCATTTGCAACCTTGGGATCTATCTTCCTAGGGGTGCCCCCATTACATACCGTTTGCCAACCCAATTCTCTAGCCAGTTGTAGCATTATCATCTCATGTTCTTCCTCTTCCTGTAGTATCCTCTACAACCCTGGTCTTCCCACAGGCAGAGCTCCTGGCCCACAGCTTTGTCCCTCTTGTCAAACGTCCAAACCACCATCCCGAGGGTCTGGATCTCCTGCTCCCATGGCTATAGCACCTGCGGCCATGGTCTCTTCTTGGCCCCCCTGCCAAGTTTGTAGTCAGATCTCTCCCTCCACTGGCATCTTCCCTTTATCTTATTGCAATAGCCATGACCGTCTTCTTCTGGTCCCTTGATCATATGTTATCTTCCCCTGATGTGATCCTAACACTGTTTGTACCTGTGTGGCCATCTCCCAGGATGACTGGGCAAACATCTGCTGCATGTCACTTAGCCCTGTCATCACTTTCCTATCAATTGTTTGTAGTTCTATAATAAAGTTTAGATTTTCAGTCCCTTGAAGTCGCCGCTCCTCCTCTAACCCTCTTCCGAGTTTATTGCGGCTTGTGTAAAGCTCTTAGTCTCTACTTACTGATTCTCGGATGCTGCATCCCATGACCTAGTGTAGCTGTCTGCTTACTACTACTTGTTGATCTACTGGCGTGTGTATGTGAGCGAAGGGGGCTTCAATTACTCCCTTGACTCTGTTGATCTCTACAATAACCTCTCCTTCTAGGTTCCTGCTCCTACTTTGCCAGAGTGCCAACCCATCTCCAATGAGCTTTTTTCTTTTTAGAAATTACTCCTGCACCTGGGCAAGACCTTCTGCTGTCTCCTTCTCCTTATATGATACTGTCCCATAGGTGACCATCTAGTTGTTCTGGGTATGTGTTACACTTTGGTCTAACAGACCGATTAGTGTCTCAGAGGATGCAGTAAAGGCACCAAAGGCACTGGTACTAGAGTGGGTTGTGGTACCATAGCATGACTGTTGCCCGCTTCACCCCTTTTGTACACCTTGTATCAGGTCCCTGGGTAACAGTAGTCCTGAAGGGTTTCTGAGTGTAGGGGTACCACATAGGCCCAGAGTCAGAACATCACCACTTAGTTCCAGTAGTGCTCATGGTAGTGAGTAGGGACTATTCTAACTTGGCCCCCATATGCTTATCAGCCTTTGCTGTTTTTCTCTGTCCAATATACCTTTGGTGCTAGAATCCACAAATTCTTCATCAATATTAGATTGTGGCATCTTGTCTTCCTTTTTTATGAGTGTAAGGACTTTACGGGCCCACTTGATCTCAGGATCAATCAACCAGAAGGGAATGTTTTCAGCTTTGAAACCTTCACATATGCTAAGATCAAACTCAATCTCTCATATGCAGCAGTTTTTGGCTTGGTACAGTTAGTTGTCAGAACTCTTTGTGACGTGAGACATGTTTAATTATGGTTGCGCCATACCTCTCGGCCACAATAGTGGGGTTCTTAATAGGCACGATCGATGAGTGCGAACAATTAACCACGATCAATAGGCACAAACAATTAACTATTATTAATGGGCACAAACCATTACCTATGATTAACCCTGAGAATAGTCAAGTAAATTAAATAATCAAAATAGTCAATACCTGGTATAACCTCCCCTTGCCTCCAAAACTGCAGCCACCCTATCTGGCATTGATTTCCACAACTTCTCAAAAAACTCCTCAGGAATTGTCTCCCAAACTAAGGGTAATACATGTGCAAGCCTTTTTGTAACAGCTTCCTTTCCTCCTAGGGTATCTCCAATCCTTGGATACTGCTGGTGTAATTGCTTTTTAAGCTCCACGGATGCATGCTCAATAGGACTCAAATCAGGGGAATATGGGGGCTGTTCTTCAACCTCAATACAGTTTCTCTCTAACTGATCCATAATACTATAAGCCTTATGAACAGGAGCATTGTCTTGCTGAAAATGAATATCTTGCATACCAAAAGAAATCATTTGATCAATAACAGGAAAAAGATGCCTTTTCAAGAGTCTAATATACCTGGACTTCTGGATATCTTGAGTAATAGGAACCCAAGAACCTTTTCTCTTTCCCCAAAAGCACCCCAAACCATAATAGAAATTCCCTTATTCTTCGCCTTAGGATGAATACAATCAGACAGCCACTTCTCTCCAGGTTCTCTGAAAACTCATTGTTATCTTGGATCCTTGGATTTCTCCACACTACATTCATCACTCCAAATAACTCCTTCAAAATCCTCCACTATTCAGTCTTTATGAACTGTAGCCCACTTGAGTCTCTTTGCCACATACTCAGGCTTGAGCTTTGGTCTTCATTTGGCTGGGCACTTCTTGATATTGACTTCTCTAAGCACTCTGTCAACTATTTTACTTATTAGCTAATCATGTCCTATCACTCATAGTAGCAGCAGGGCTGAGATGTTAGCGGTAGAAAGGGAAACACCCAGTGCATGTTTATCCCTGAAATCAGATCTGGTCATTTTCTGGTTGGACTTAACTGCGCGGACAATTGTGCGACGCTGCTGATGGCTAAGAACTGGAGTACACCCAGGGCGAGGAATCTTTTCTAGTTATTGGCGCACACATGCTCAGACAAGGAAGCTTTTAACTGTGGTCCAGGGGCACTCAATAGTTTGAGCAACAAGGGCAATATTCCAGAGGCAACAGAAAAAGCCAATAGTCATGCCTTTTTCAATGTTGCTCATCTCTCTTCGCTTGGTTTGAGGGGGTTCTTTTTTTTTTTGATACCGGGGGGTTTGCATATACAGATCTGTAGACCATGGTAAAAGGGAACAATAAATTGATGTAACGACCCAGCACGTATGAGGTATGGCAAACGGAACCTATACCCATACCGGTAGCAAGGAGGCGAACTGATAGGAACCGGCAGACAAGTAAGTACTTGACCTATGGAGACCCGATGGCCTGGGCTCCGAGAATGAACAGAATTGGCTAGTCAGGGACTTAGGTACCTGGGTACATGCGGGAGCGGTGTCAGCGCACTTAGGGACTTATGAAGGGGCAGTTGCTCAACTAGGCCGGGTGACTGAAGACAGGTCAGAAAGGTCTATCACTGGCGACAGGATAGGCAGAGTAACAGGGAAAAGTTAGCTTCTCCGCTGGACAAGGTTACCCTACTCACAGGATCAGGTTACCCTGCCCAGAGTCCTGAGTTACCCTACCTTTCAATACCAAGTCCCTTGGGGAGTGCGGGAAAATTGACTGGAATGTTTGTCACGCGAAGCCCTGCATGATACTGGAATCTGTGGTTCCGGGGGATGCTATTGAGCGAGCTACGTGGCTTCGAGGAAGCTGCAAATTGAAGACATTATTCCTATCATGCCCCTCCAGCCTCGCCTTGAGGCCCGGACGCAATCGGGAAACGGTTGTGTAGTTGTCTGCAGTCTAGGAAAGAGGAATATTTGCAGACATGCTGGCAACACCGTATACGTCGCTGCCGTCCGGTCGACCGTAAGCTGTTCGCAGGATATATAAGGGGGCATAGCGTGGACGGTGGAGTACCTCCTCCAGGTTGTTTGGAGTAAAACAGACCAGAAGTGACGGAGTTAATGGGTGTTAACCGTAGGGGTCCCGAAGGTAGTCCTGGGTGGTGCCGGGGCGACGGGGAGAGTTTTACACCTACCAAGCCTGAACATGCTCCCAACGCTATAGGCTCTGACAGGGAAGTACAGAGACACTAAAAGCATGATTCCTACCACAGGTAAGGTAGATCCGAGGTAGTGGTCATGGGTAGCGCCCATTGGATCACTCCCGGACCATTGTGCCCTGCGGAAGACACCAGAAGCCCGCGACCCGTAGACAGTAACTAGATAAACCGCTCACAGTAGCCTCCAGAGTCAAGTAGAGATCAATGCATATGGGAAGGGTGTTATAGATAGTCTAGTTCATAAGGTGTCTTGACTGTTAGCCACTGGCCAGACACCGATGGGCAGAAGTTTTCACTCCGGTGGGCAAAATGGAAATGCACCGCAGAAATGATAACCACATAAGGTGAACGCCGACTAGAGTGTGTCGACACATGCATGCCCGAAGGGCGTGCCAGGAGACATGTCGGACCACCCTTAGGGGAGAAGGGTATACTCAAATGGTTGGAGTAAACTGATGGGGGAGTTTCTGGCATAAGATAAGACTACCTGAAAGTCTATGCGAGAACTCTCCTACTCCAACAATCAATCCTCTCGAGACCTTAATTGAGTGAAGCGTTAGGTTTAACGATATCAAGTTTTACTGTTTACTTTACTCTTACATCTGTGTGAACTTTGAGCTATAAGTTTGAAGTTGTTCGGTGCGGTCGCAACGTTGAGATCCATCTTCCTAGGGGTGACCCCGTTACAATTGAGTAGCAGGTTGTATGAATTGTATTGTTATTCATGGTCGCGATCACGGTCGTGAAAGTGTGGCTTTTT
Source organism: Tuber magnatum (assembly GCA_003182015.1). Taxonomy (NCBI): domain Eukaryota; kingdom Fungi; phylum Ascomycota; class Pezizomycetes; order Pezizales; family Tuberaceae; genus Tuber; species Tuber magnatum. The sequence continues at coordinate 797,537 of PYWC01000085.1, read as the reverse complement.
TTCTTGAGATAGCTGACTAAGCATCATGAACACTTCTGACAACTGGCTGCAGGTTTATGATAAATATTGGAGGACGTTGGATAGAAAGTCCTTCAGGCTCATTTCAGAAAGTGGTTCTGAGCACTGTTAGTGTAGAAGTTACCAATGTAGTGTTAGATAGTAGCTGACTCTAAGGACAAGGGAGTCCTGACTAAGGCCCAATACAGAACACAGGGAATACTAGGAAGGCTCACTATGCTAAAAATGCATGAAAGTATAAAAAATATATTTTATAACAAACATACTGATGAGATCTCTCCTGGATCACTGATGATGTCTCAAAAGCATAGGAGGCACCTTGAAATTTATATTCTGTGTCTGGGTGTTTACAGGCTATCGACTCCTTTCTTATTTCTTCTTACATTCTCCGTACAAACTTTGTAGATCCTGAAAACAATTACCCCAGTGGACTCCAAATTCCACCGACTGCTGGGAGAATCTTTCTCCTCTCTCTCCTTGTAGTATCTGCTCTATTCATGGTTACTCAAACCCTTATACCATGGCAAGTAGCTACTAGTTCATTCTCTGCATGCATAGTAATCAGCTCTAATGACGGACTTGTCAATACAGTTAGAGCTATCATCTGCCTGAGTCAACCCACAGGAGCCATGCTCCTTCCTTATCACTCTAACAGAGTTTAGGCTTCTTGATGCTTAGGATCAACCTTTCGCTTAATAGGCCCTATCATCGCTCTACCTTCTCATGTGTCTTGGTGTAGATGAAGGATCCTCTCTGAGACATTGTTCTCTCTTCAGGCTATCCACTATATTTCTGCGCCAATAGACTTGGAATTCTGTTTTGCTGCCTGGAAGGCAGCTGGGAACTCCTATTTGAGTAGGTGACATCCTTCGAGTTGGTATGCATCTGCTGGCCCAGTGGAGTGATCTATGCATGCATTTATCTCTGCGACTAAGCAACCAAATTAATTCATTCAACTTTACCAGGATAGCAGAGAATCCTGTCTTGAAGATTTTGTCAAACCCCCATGGTTGGTGACCTTCAGTGGTGGTATAAGTGTGGGTTTTTGTGCTGGCGGTATGCAACGGAAGCACTGGTAGGAAGATGGATCCTAATGTTACAATGGCACCAAACAACTACAAATTTAGTGCAAAAAGTTCACACAAAGGTACGAGTAAAGTAAAGGGTAAAACCTAATATGGTTAAGCCTGACGCTTTGCTCAATTAAAGTCTCGAGAAGATTGATTGTTGAAGTAGGAGGGTTCTTACATAGATATTCAAGTAGTTTTATCTTCTACAAGAAACTCCCCCATCAGTTTACTCCAACCATTTAGGCACACCCTCCTCCACTAAGGGTAGTCCGACACATCTCCTTTTACATTTTTCAAGGATGCATGTGTCGCTACACTCTAGTCGGTGTTCCCCTCATGCAGTTATCGGTTGTGTGCTGCATCTCTATTTTGCCCGCTTGAGTGAAAACCTCCTCATATTAGTATGTTGCCAGTGGCTAACATTCAAGACACCTGATGAACTGGCCTATCTATGACACGCTTCCGATATGCATTGATCCCTACAAGATCCCAGAAGCTACTATGAGCCATTTATCTATCTACTATTTATACCTCTCCGATTTCTGGTGTTTTCTGCAGGATATGGTAGTCCTATAGTGCTCCGATGCATTCTACCCATGACCACTATCTCAGATCCACCTTATCTGCATTAGGAATCATGCTTTTCACGCCTCCATACTTCTCTTACAGAGCCTATGGCATTGGGGACATGTTTGGGCTTGATAGGTGTAAGACCCTCCCGGTCCCCCTGGTACCACCTGGGACTACCTTTAGAACCCTCCTGGTTACCTCCTGTTAACTCTGTCAGTTCTGGTCGGTTTTACTCCAAATGACTTAGAGGAGGTACTCCACGTTCCACCCTATAGCTTCTGTTATATCCTGTAAACAGCCTCTGGTCGACTAGATAGCAGCGACATATAAAGTGTTGCAAGCAAGTCTATAAAGATTCCCTTTTACTAGACTGCATACAACTATACAACTGTTTGCCCATAAGGTCCGGGCCTCAAGGCGGAGCTGGAGGGGTATGATTGGAATAATGTCTCCAATTTACAGCCTCTTCAGAGCTGTGTAGCTCACCCATTGGCATCTCCTAGAACCACAGATTCCAGTATAATGCCTGGCTTCATGTGACAAATATTCTGGTCATTTCCTCCAAACTCCCTGAGCAATGTCATATTACCAGGTGGGGTAACTCATGTTTCTAGACAGGGTAACCCAAGTTTCAAGAGAGGGTGACTGTAATCCCTAAGTAGGGTAACTAACTCTAGAGGTCAGAGTAATATTACCCTGTTACCCGGTCTATTCCTATGGCTGAGATAAACTTCTCTCCCCTTCGCCAGTGGGGTTACTCAGCCAAGGGCGGTAACTTGTCCTCGGCCAATCCTTGAGTATGCTAATACCTCCCATGGGTCTATGCCTCTTTGTTCATAATAGAATCCAGACCAGGAGGCATCCATAGATCAAACTCTGGCTTGCCCTGCAGTTCCTACTAGTCTGTCTCAGGGCTGCCTGCATGGGTGCAGATTCTATCTGCTATACCATCTGCATGCTGGGTCATTACATCACTCCTCTCGTCTCTGTGGTTTATCCCAGACCATCAACATTATTTCTAGTTTCCAGGACTTGCTTCCCCCAAGACCTTGTGGTCCCTGAGCTTGAACCGATATCTTTGTTGGAAAACTAAAATGACCTGTAAGCCTGTCCGTTCTACTATCTCATAGGGCTGCTATGAGTACTACTATGTTGGAGAGCCTTCCAGTACAACCGAGTACTGGGTGAAGCGTTGCCGATATTTTGCCTTTACTCCACTGTACCATTGACTGCGCACTACGGCTGCGATAATGTAACCTAGCTCATCCTTTCTAAGTTCCAGAATAGGGATCTCCTAGACCCTACCTGATCCTGGATCCTTTCGGTATGCTTTCAACAACATGACATAGAAAACTGCGTGTATGCTCTATCTGGCGGGTAACTAGAGCTGGTATGCTCAGGTACCCACCCGAGGTTTGACCATAAAGGGCCAAACATCTGCTGGTCCAGCTTCTGCACCAGGCCCTTGGTGCAGGTGTTCTTCCAGTTCAATATCATAGGGTCTGCTTTCTTAGCCCACCCAGAGGCCACAACCTCCCTGCTAATAAGGTCGCATAATAGTAATCTTTTCTGGTCCTGCCATTTCCATTCCCTTTCCTGTGACTCTTAAATGATTTCTCAAATCTTGTGTCAGATTCATTCCTATTTCTCAACCAAGAGCTTACTCCGGGGGTATATCTCTTGGTTGTCAGACACTACGCCGGACCGGTTTGTCCATGTATTAAACCTGTAGTTGATCTCCAATGGTGACAACTGGGTGGGTTCGGATGTTGAAGTATTGTATGCATACTCTGCAAGTGGTAGTAGCGAAACTCAATCTTCCTGTTGGTAGGAACAGTAACTCTACAAGTACTGCTCTAGTGTCTGATTAACCCTCTTGGTCTACCGATCAGTCCCAGGGTGAAATGCAGTCACAACATTCAGTTTCACTTGCAACAAGTGCATTAGACTCATCCAGACCTTGGATGTGAATCAGCTATCTCGGTCTGAGATGATTGACTCTGGAGATCCATAGAGGCACCAAACTTTCTTTCAGGAATATCAAGGCAAGCTCCTTGATCAGTACTGGGGTGGTCAAGGGTATGAAATGTGGTATTTTTGAAAATCGGTCCACAAGGACCCAGATCTTTGTATAACCTTGTGACTCCTGCAGTGCTACAATAAATTCCATTCAGATGGCTGCCCAAGGGTGCATATGAATATCAATAGGTTTCCACAGACCAAACTCCTTGTGTCTAATAGACTTGTTTCTTTGGCATGCCCACACAGGTTTGCACATAGTGTATGATATGCTCATCCATCTTAGGCCAATAGAAGTTAGCCCTAACCCTACCAATAGTTTTATAAGTTCTATAGTGTCCCAAAACATGGGAGTCATGTTTAACCTCTATGATTATCCACTTCAAATCGTGACCCTTAGGGACATACCACCTATTCTTGTACAGGATTAGCCCCTTTTTCATCATAAAGTCTCGGTCAACGTCTTTGTCACTGGCAGTCATTGCCTTCTGGATTCTCAAGTATTCCTGGTCCTGTTTAATTGCTACATACAGTTGATCCAAAAAGGAAGACTGTAGCTGAAAACCTGGGTATACTTGCAATAGCTGTGGTCATAAGATGTCGCATTCCTGGCTCACACCGTACTGCCGGGGATGGAAAAATGACTGTGGCGGCAAATCACTCCTGCCTTCAGGACGGTAGTCCCTATACCCTAACAAAGTATTGGCCTTTTGTAACCGGTACGGGTACTAGGTTGTTTTATGTATGGTTTCATGGTATCATTTGATACTGGTATTGTTTCGTGTGCTATGGGTTGATACACACCTTGTTTTATGTTTGGTTTCACAGGATCGTTTGATACGTGAATTGTTTCGTGTGCTAGCGGTTGATACACAGATTGTTTTGCAATATCACTCATACTGGAGACAAGCGATATGCGGTATTTAAAGACCGCTGATTTCCGTGATAGAAACAGCAGACTTCGACAGACAGTATTCTTAATATATACTTGGTTGAACGGTTACTTCTTTGATCTCCTATTACACCCCGTTCGAAGCCTCCTTTAGCAAGCACCGCTCGCTTCGTGTTGATCACGAAGCCATCTGCTCCTATCGTACCACTACGTGACTAGGGCCTGGCCCGAACACGGACCTTTTTTTAACCTCACCAGGTGGTTAAGAAACCTGCAGGGACCTGGTCTGATCAACCTACGAAACATCCAACAGAGAAGCTAGCATCGGGGAGCGGCAGAACCACAAAGGGTTCGGCTCCACTAACACGACACCATTGAATCACTGGAGACTCGAAGTGGGAAGCAGGTCCCACGAGAAGGCCTTACCAAGAAAAGTCAACCCAAGAAACCAAAAGGGCCAAAGAGTGAATTCTCGATCAACGAAGCAGAATGACAACTAGCGCGAGACGTGGCCAAGCAGACCTTTAGTGAATCGACTGAGGAATTAGGAAAGGCAGCAACTAGCCTTCCAGGGCTATTTCCCCCCAGCCCCAGCAGAGGAAAGGCACTGCCGCAACTAGGGAAGAAAGATTGCATACCTGTCCGGACACCTAAGAAGGAAGAAGACAACGAAGAAACATGAGATCACTCGGTAGTAAGGCAGCCACCAGACCAATCCCCCAGCGAGTCCCCATAAAGCTCCTCAGACAACAGCTCGAGTAACAAAGAGTCCGAACGCAATATGTCCGAAGGTGAATCTGCCGGACCGCCCGGCCCAGGGGCTGGGCGAACAGGACCCAAAATCAAACGCCCGCTGCCACCCTCATTCTCGCTCGAAAAGGACGACTTAAAACCTGAAGTATTTGACCGGTGGGTTATAACAACCTCGCAATACGTGGCCCTACATGGAGTAGACAAAACTAAGGAAGGAAGCGTAGCATACATTGGAAGCTTCTGTACCGGGAAGGCAGAGGAAGCATACCAGCAAGCAATTATCCACTATGGGAGTGGGGAAAGGATCCGAGGAACAACGCGGATAAAATACTTGAGAGAGAGATTCCAATCCTCGCGAAACACGGAAGAAGAATACAAAAGGTTCAAGGATATCCAGCAAGTACGAAATGGCAAAACTGCAGGAATAACCTTGGTGGCGACTGATCTCTTAATGTATTATAAACGATTGCCTACTGTGACGGTGCCTCAGTATACGCTGCGACAAAGATTGTATGAAGCAATGCATCCCAGACTACGACTGAAGGTAGAACCCATGGAGAAGGCGGGTGATTCCTTGTAAAAGATAGTCAAGGGGGCCGAACGGAAGGACGCTGTCCTATATGAAACCGGAGTTTACCGGACCCATGTACCGTGGCAAAGGAACAGTAAAGGATCATCATCGCGGGACAATACGAAGAAGGATAGACCATACCGCAAGGATTCAAAGGACAATAAAGACAAGAAGCAGAAACGATGCAAGGAAGGCACATGTTTCGAATGCGGGAAAAAGAGGTACTGCGCAAAGGATTGCTATTCCAAAAAAGGAAAAGGGAAGGGGGTTAAGCGAGAGGCTAGCACAAACCACCTGGAAGCAACTGAATATGACGAAGTGGAACTTAACTCGGTGGAAATGGAAAGCCTGCGAACCCAACAGATGTTGGCAAAAAGGCCCCGTGACGCTCTTGAAGGAAAGATTCACATGGAAGCCCACCCAGCAAAGGTACCATTTGACATGGGAACAAGCGGCTGCGACATACTTAGTGCCACCTTTATCTCTACCCATGGCGTCCCTACGGAGCCTCTACCCCAACCAACAACAGTCAATATAGCTATGAAAGGATCCCGCTCTTCAAGCCACAAGAAATGTGGTCTTACTGTTGGAATCGGGAAAATGAAATGGACAAATCAGGAGATGTTGGTAGGGAACTTGGCAAAGTATGACGCACTTATTGGAATGCCATTCCTGAAGAGACATAATGCTCTTATCAGGTGTGGGGATACAGCAGTGGAATTCCCCGATGACAAGCTACGTGTGCTATGCAAACCAACAAGCGGGGAAATCCGAACCGCTGTGTCAGACACCACTAGAAAAACATTGTTGGAAGAATACAAGGATGTATTCCCGGACAAGGTCCCTGAAACACCACCCCTAGTACGTAAGATTAGCCACCACATTCAGCTAAAAGATCCAACCGACCTATGAAACCAACCAACATACTTGATCCCAGAATCCTACCAGGAAAAACTCATGCACTAGATAAACTAGAAATTATGAAGTGGAGTAATTGTATGACAAGAGGTACCTGGAGTAGCACCTATGTTTGTACAACCAAAGTCAGATGAAAGTATCTGCCCCCTGGTGGACCTGAAAGTGAGAGATGATAACACGATCATGGATAGTCCATCGATTCTAAATCAACAGCAGATCCTTAACCGAATAGGCCAAGCGAAATTCAGGAGTAAGATCGACCTAAGTGACGCATACTTCCAAACACGGGTGGACAAGGACAGTGTTAAGTTCAACTGATTCAAAACCCCATTCAGAGGATTTGTGAACAAAGTAATGCTCCAAGGACACATGAATGCACCAGCAACATTTATGCGAATAATGGAGGACCTCCTAAGCGAATATTTACATCATTTTGTATGCGTATATATTGATGATATTCTCATATTTTCAGACACACTAGAGGAACACGAGCAACACATACCCCAAGTATGTGATCGGCTCAGAAAAGCAAAATTCTTTGCGGGCAAAACGAAGTCAGTACTTTTAGCGGATAAGCTGGAAGTATTAGGACACATAGGGGACAACGAGGGAATTCATGCCTCCCCCTGGAAAATATCTTCCATTACAGGATGGGAGACACCAAAAAACAAGAAGGAGCTACAACGATTCCTTGGAATAGTGAATTATGTGGCCCAGTTTGTCCCACACCATGCTACATTAACGGCACCGCTAACTGACTTAACGGGAAACGCCGAATTCGTATGGACAATGACCAGCCAAACTGCATTCAATATGGTCTGAAAGCGAATCATCGATCACCAAGTCATGCGACCAACAGACATGCAAAACAAGGAACCAATTTGGTTGGTTACGGATGCCTCAGATTTAGGAGTTGGAGCATGGGTGGGACAGGGACCCACTGATGAGACGGCATGACCGGCTGCGTTACACAGCAGAAAGTTCACCAACGCCCAGATGAACTATGGGACCACAGATGAAGAGGGCTTAGCGATAGTGGAAGCACTTAATCGGTTCCACAATGTACTAATGGGAAATTCCTTTACAATAGTTACAGACCACCAACCCTTCACACAACTACAGACGGCAAAAAACCCCAGCAGTAAGCAAGTGAGATGGCTAAGTGCCTTCGGAAAATAGGACACCAAAATAGTCTATGCATCAGGAAGCACGAAGTATTTAGCTGATGGTCTTTCCCGGATATATGAGGGAGAATCAGACTTGAATCCACTGTATCTCCAGGATTATACAAAGGAATCGGATGACATCTCGGATAACGCGGTATACGTGCAAGAAACAAACACAATGGAGCGCACGCATGGGTTCTCCCCTACTTCCCCTCCTTTCTCCTATACTGAGTACCCCAACGAGGATCCTGTACCCCCCGAAAGCCCTTGCTCAATCACTGCTGGAAACGATTGGGGCGACCGGTGTACCCTACTAAGGACGCCACTGGAAGAACTCCAACATAGTGCCTTACACTACTCACACTGTTACTTGGATCATTGCCCATATCATCAAAGCGAGATCAGATTCACGAACAACCATCCTAGACAACGGCGGAAATCGACCCCGGACCCACTTAGTGAAGGACTGAGCCCCCCAAGTACAGAAATCGACACGTGCCCTCCTGAGTCCCCCGAAATCAATGACTGGGAATGGCAACAAACGACCAGCAGAAGACCAATTAGTGCGGGAGAAGGGCCGTCCACTCTTGCCCAGCCGACACCCCGGTCTTATGCAATTCTGGTACTGCTAAACCAGGAAGCCCCAGTATTCCAAATGCCGGAGCCAGAACCAATAGAGAACGTTACGGCTGAGACTATAGTGACATTCCAAATACCAGGACCTGATAGCCCACCACCGATCAGACGTGCGGAACGGCTGGAAAGCCTTACCAATGTGACAATAGTTTCAGTAATGCCCCCGACAATGACAGGATACAGGCACGGGCTATAGGATGTCTTGGAAGATAATGAGGAGGAAGACCTAGCCGAGACAATGAGAGGAAGTGAGCTAGAAGACGAATGCGACACCTTACAAACTGTTAAGGAAATGATCGCAACGTTCTGAGCAACCATGCTAGCAGCATACCGGAAAGAACCAATTTGGAAGAAGTTAAATGAAAATATGGACTCCACAGGAGACTTATCCCCTTACAAGGTTGCAAGCGGAATGCTATACGCAAAAACCAGATACGGGGAAGACTGCCTGTATGTCCCAAAAGGCCCCGCATACGGAAATACGACATTAAGAGAATATGTCCTTAGCGAAATTCACAACCAAGGCCACCACAGTATTGAACGAAACTTACAGTGTGCAACGGAGTACCTATTTTGGCCTGAAATGCGGAAAGACTTCAGAGCGTATGTAACCTAGTGCCACACATGTTAGGTAAATAAGGAGCCTACAAAATTGCTAGAAGGAAAGGCTCAGACAATTACCCTGCCATCGTAAATCTTCGAATCAATAGCCATTGACTTTGCGGGACCCTTCCAAAATTCATGAGGATATGACACGATTCTAGTTGCGATGGATAGGTTCTCAGGATTCAAGTGGCTTAACCCTACAAGGAAGCAAGTAATAGCAATAACAACCTAGCAACTTCTACGCAACGAAATGTTTACACCCCATGGCTACCCAACATCTCTAGTAAGCGATGCGGACCCATGATTTGTGTCTCATGTGTGGAGACAATAGTGTCGATCTTTAGGCATTGAGCATATCAAGGCGGCACCAGGCCATCATGAAACGAATGGACAGGTCGAAAGAAAAATTCGAGAATTGCAGACAGCTCTCCCAAACCTAGTCAATGCCAGACACAACCACTGGTTTGATGCTATACCAGAGACAGCAGCATAGCTGAAGGCGGGATGGTCAGAAACTCTTGGCATGTCACCATATAAAGCTATTTTTGGAAAGAATTACCGGCTACTTCCCTTAGCGAACTTCAAGAACTCCACACTACCGGCTGCCTACGAATTATTAAACTGGTACCAAGCAATCCGGAACGGCTCATTCAATGCGATCAAAATGGCCCGATTTAGAAGCACCAGAATGGTAGCAAAACGACGGAGACGGAATACACCGATAGGAAAGGGTAATCTGTTACTGATACACGGAAGTTTATTTGCAACAGAACCGGGACGTGGCAAGAAATTGCAACCGCGCTGCCATGGACCATTCAAGATAATCGGATACGATGAGCATACACAAAATTACACGCTAAAAATGGATGGTAGAATATACAGAAACCGAGAAGTGACATTCCATGCATCCACCCTGAAAAGATACCACCCTAACGATGATGTCTCCTTCCCTGCCAGGAGACACGCAAAACCACCCCCGATCGTGGTTAACGAGAAACCGGAATGGGAAGTGGAAACCATACGAGACCACAGAAGACGGTATGACCACGACCAATTCCTAGTAAAATGGGTGGGGTACCCGGAAACGGAGAATAGCTGAGAACCCCTTGAATGATTGGAAAATGCGATCGATTTGGTGAATCAATGGTGGGAAAACAACAAACCGGAGGATCAGCTACCGACTGCGATAAACTATGTGAAGGTGGCGTGGAGCCCAAGTCTACCAGAAATCCAACACCTGTGCCCGGACACGGACCAAGGGATATAGGACGGATTTTGGTCACCCTACGTCAAGAGCGATTTCGAAAGCAGCGAAGATAACAATTGGGTAATGGAAGATGAAGCAGCATACCTAGCCCGGCTGGCCGAGGCAGAGTACTGGCAGGAGTGAAAGGAAAAAACACTCTATCCAACAGCCTTACGATATCAAACTATGAGCAAGTGCCTCGGAGACTGCGCCATCGGCTAATGGGACTGTTGGTGAAACGTGATATTATCCCCAAACAATACATTACGCGCTGACTATTCATACAGATCTGCAACAAATGCTTAGAAATAACAACAGAATCGATGGGATGAATGTGGAGAGAATCAGTGTCATATGTTTTCCGCTTCGGTAGCGGGTACTACCTGAGCACAGAAAAATGTGATGGTTGCATGAAGACGGAAGAAACCACAATTTAGCAGCACCCCCCTTCCTCTGAAGACCTAAGTGAGGCCAACACCTAAGCGAGGTCACCACCGAAACATAAAAACCACCCACTATCCCTCTAACACGCTGAAGAAAACAGACTAAACTGCTATACCTCCAAACCCCAACCCACTTACGAAAACTTATCCTTACGCACAAGAAACAAAATGTCGACCTACGAAGAAGTCAGCATAAAGGGACGAGACCTCACTTTGGGGTACCTGCTGTACCGAGAGATAATTCCAGAAAGCGTATACTGGAACGTATTCTACATCGATCACTGTGAGGATTGCGGATAAATCGATGTCGAGACGGAGGAATGGGAAGACCAGATAGTACGAAACTTTGTGGACCTGCCACACTACTGGGAGTCAGGTTGTTTTGTATGCGGAGCGCCATGTGGGGAGTGCTTGGAAAGATGGTTGGAAGGTGCGGAATGGATGTTGCAGGATAACATGGGATTGTAGCAGGATAGCGATGATGATGAGGATAGGTCCTAAGCGGACTTTCAGGAGAAGAGCGGATTTACCGGCTATTAGGATTTATTAAGTTGTTTTGTTTGATGAAATTGTTATTTTATTTTGGGAGTGTAACCGGTACGGGTACTAGGTTGTTTTATGTTTGGTTTCACAGTATCGTTTGATATGTGAATTGTTTCGTGTGCTATCGGTTGATACACACATTGTTTTGCACTATCGCTCATACCGGAGATAAGCGATATGCTGTATTTAAGGACTGCCGTTTTCCGTGATGGAAACAGCCGACTTCGAGAGACAGTATTCTTAAAATATACTTGCTTGAACGGTTACTTCTTTGTTCTCCCATTACACCCCGTTCGAAGCCTCCCTTCGCAAGCACCACTTGCTTCGTGTTGACCAGGAAGCCATCTGCTCCTATCATACCGCTATGTGACTAGGGCCTGGCCCGAACACGTTACACCTTTCCATTCAACCGCTCTTCCCGGTAAATCACCTTAACATTAAACTGTTGTAGGAACTCAGCCCAGCAGTCCTGCCAACGGTTAAGGACCCTGGTACTATTTCAGGACTTCAAATTTTTATGATCTGTATAGATCACCAAGCGCTCTATTACCAAGCATAACAGACTATCCCATTCCTTGAATGCCGCTACGATAGCAGTCATCTCCTTGTCATAGATATTATAATTAATATCCACTGGGTGAAACGTCTGACTATGATAGGCTACCATACTACCTCTCATCCTTACTGAACTTGCGGACCACTGCTCCTAACCCAAAATCACTAGTGTCAGTTTCGGGCCTGGTTGGTTGTTCAGAGTCAAAATGTACCAGAATTGGTTTGGACGTAAATGCCTTCTTCAAATAATTCTCGGCCTGCTTGCAATTAGGTATCTATTCCCATCGGATACTCTTCTTTGTCTGGTCTGTCAGACGTTTCACTATATTGTTGAAACCCTCAATGAACTAATGATAGAGGTTGGCAAAACTCATCAATCTTAAAATGTCAACCCATGTCCGAGTGGCCCAATTCCTAATTGTTGGCACCTTCTCTGACAACATAGAGATCGCCATGTTAGAGATCTTGTATCGGCACAATTTGACTTCCCACTTGTAGACACTGGACTTCTTTATGCTTACGCACAGTCTTGCTTTCCGCCATTTTCCCATCATGCACTCCACAATCACCATATATTCCCCATAGTCTTGTACTAGATCAGGTTGTCATCTATATATGCAATGACTCGTTCATCCAAGAGGCCATGAAAGACCCTATTTACCATGCTTGGAAAGGTTGCTAGGGTATTACATAACCCAAATGGCATAACTGTGTCTTCATACAGTCCATATCTATAGCCGAAGGCAGTCTTCCATTCCTCATCCTCCGCTATCCTCGGAAGATAGTAGTTACTTTTCATGTCCCGCTAGTGAACACAGTAGCTTTTCCTAGTATAACCCAGAGCTCGTTCATCAATGGTAGAGGGTACCCACTCTTAACTGTGATCTTGTTTAGCTCTCAGTAGTCTGTGGCCAATCTTAATCTGCCATCTAGCTTTGGCACGAACAGGATAGGAGAAGCTACACATGAACTAGATCACTGTAGCCTCCCAGTTCGCAGCATCTTATTGAGATATTCATGGAGTGCCTTAAGGTCCTTTTCAGATAATGGATAGATAGGCCTAAACAGAGGTGGAGCTCCAGGCTGCAACTCAATTGTATGATCATATTTCGTGTGTTCTGGCAGAGCCTCAATCTATTCTTGACTGAAGATATCCCTGTAGCTCTTATACTCTGGGAGTAGCTTGACTATAATGTTGCTACCTTCTTCACCTGAGAATTGTACCATTTTCAAGAGGTACACATTACTAGTGTTTTTAGCTATTAACTTTTTGTCAGTCATAAATACTAACAGCCCCTACTCTGCTAAGCAGTTAGCCTTGCCAAAGTCTGAGTGCCAGATTAGTGATCCTGTTTTTCAAGCTATGTCAGGGTTATGGTCCTTCAGCCATGATATAGGTAGGTACCCATCCATCTTTGTGTTGGACATGTCCGCATTCTCAAAGAGTATGTCATTCTGGTAGTCACCTATCCTCAGGTCCAGTAACTTGATATAGTGTAGACTGGATCCAGGAATGCGATTACCACTTGCGTCGCTTATCAGCACATGCACCTTTCACCATATACAAGGTGCCTGCATCTGTTTGACCCATCCGCTACTAAGCACTGGGCCACTAGCTCCACGATTAGGGAGCAGGATCGCTTCCGTGCTTACCTGTCTAGCTCTGATCTTGCAGTCTAGCTTTACTGGTAGGTGAAATGACTTGGTATGATGAGGCAAGTTGTCATGTTTCTACCTCTTCGCTTATCTTAGAGACTTAGTCATCTTCGCTTACTAATTTTAGTCTCTTGCCTTTTGATACAAGAGCAGCTACAATGGGTTGCTAAATATTTCCAGGATTGGAGTTCGCTGTATCACAATTGCTATGATATTTACTACCATGTCAGTATGATTTTGGGTACTCAACACTCCTCAGGTAAACTTGAAGGTCATACTTTATATTAGATCAAGTCCTGCCTGAACCAATTCCTCTTGTACTAAGATAGTAAATTTCCAGAGGTTGGTAGAGGTTCGCTATTGCACCGGTTCCAAGCAAAGCAACATAGTGCTTCCTAAATATTGAGCATCTCCTCTAGCCAGACCTCACCCAGCCTCAACTGAAACAATAGCCTAAGACTCGTCCATCTAGCTAAGGAAATCACGAAAGAAATGCTTATAACTAGAACAAAGGAAACAACTAGAAACCGAACAAAGGAAAGATAGACCAGTCCACCACACATAGCTCGAAATATCTATCTGCCAACACCCCCTAGGTGCAGTTAGTACCATGCTCGTGCAGGCAGTAGAGGGGTGCTTACCCATCACAGAACCCCTGCCAGGGTTTCTTTCCATCCATCTCTCAGAGGTCTATAGATACGGGTCAGCAAGATTATACCTTAAGCACAATAGGTTCTTACCTATTCTAAGCCATTGGTATCAACCTCCATGATCTGGGGTGATTCCTGTCAGACTTCTAGTACTTGCGACAAGGAAGCTGAAAGTGGTACATCAATGTGCTTGAGCTGCTTGTCCTTACCCGAAGGCTCACTTACCAGGGCTGATCATTTCAACCCATGACCCTGTTTAGATGAACTAACAACTCAGGATGCTGCAGTACACTTTCTCCAGAAGTGACTAGTTTGTCCCCACTTGGTACAGTGGTTGTGCTTTCTCCAATGTTTGGTCAAAGTCCATGGGAGTTCCTTATACGTCATTGTGTCCTCAGAAGTTACTGGCTTTGCATGTTTCCCAGCATTGAAATTTGTAGGTTTGGCAGACCTCTGGTTCCGTCTACCCGAACCTTTCTCCTTCTTTTTAAATTTTCCGGAGGTTGATGACCTTTCTTCCTTCTTGGTGGTTGGCTAAGACCGTTGGACTGGATGGACAACTGATTATAAAACCAGTTGTTACCTTCCAGTGTTTGTCTACCTTCTGAAGAAGGTCAAGGTACTTGTTCAAGTCGGTTGGATGGGTCTCCTTGAGTGCCCATGCATTCCGAACCACTGGTGTTACACCTGCTGGTACTTTATCTCGTACCTGCACTAGATATGTATTGCTAAGCTTATACATGCAAACAATTATCTTGTCCAGGTACTTGATAACATGATGTGGCTTCGTCAGAAGTGTAACGACCCAGGATATATGAGCTATGGCAGCCGGAACCTACACCTATACAGGCAGCCAGGAAGCAAACTGGTCGGAACTGGCAGGGAAGTAAGTACTTGACGTATAGAGACCCAATGGTCCGGGCCCTGAGATGAACAGAGTTAGCTGGCCGGGTACTTGGGTACCTGGCTACGCCCAGGAGCAGTGTCACCGTCCTTAGGGACCTCTGGAGAGGCAGTTGCTGAGCAAGGTGGCGTAACTAGAGAAAGGTCAGAAGTGTCTATCCATAGTAACTGAATAGACAGGGTAACAGGGTAAAGTCATCTGGTCCATTAGACAAGGTTACCCTACCCTCAGGATCAGGTTACCCTGCCATGGGGCTCGGCTTACCATGTCCAAAGTCCGGTGTTACCAAACCTTTCAATAGGAAGTCCCTTGCGCAGTTCAAAATAAATGACCAGAATGTTTGCTACGCAAAGCCTGAGATAATACTAGAATCGGGGGTTCTGGGAGATGCTATTGGGCGTGCTATGCAGCTTTGAAGTAGCTGGATATTGGAGACACTGTTTCTATCATACTGCTTCGGCCCCGCCTTGAGGCCTGGATGTCAATGGCAAATGGTTGTGTTGTTGTGTGCAGTCTAGCAAAGACGAATCTTCTGAGACCTGCTTGGAACACCCCATATGTCGCTGCTGTCTGGTCGACCACAGGCTGTGCGCAGGATATAGAGGTAGGAATATGGTAGAAGGTGGAGTATCTCTTCCAAGTTGTTCAGAGTGAAATGTATCAAAACTGATAAAGTTAATGGCGGTGAACCATGGGGGTCCCGAATGTAGTCACGGGTGGTGCTGGGGTGACTGCGAGAGCTTTACACCTACCAAGCCCGAAAGTGCCCCCAATGCCACAGGCTCTATAAGGGAAGTGCAGAAACACTAAAAGAATAATTCCTACTACTGGTAAGGTGAACCTGAGGTAGTGGTCATAGGTAGTGCCCCTTGCATTACTCGTAGACCAGCGTATCCTGTAGGAGACACTGGAAGCCCGAGACTCGTAAATAGTAGATTGATAAACCGCTTTCCGTAGCTTCCAGGGTCATACAGAGATCAGTACATATGGGAAGGGCATTCTAGATAGTCTTCTTCATCAGGTGTCTTGACTGTTAGCCACTGGCAAGACACTGATACGAAGAGGTTTTCACTCTGGTGGACAAAATAGAAAGGTACCCCGGAAACGATAACCCTATAGGGTGAATGCCAACTGGAGTGTATTGACACATGGATGCCCAAAGCGTATACCAGGTGACCTGTTGGACCACCTATAGTAGAGAAAGGTGTGCTCAAATAGTTACAGTAAACTCATGGGGAAGTTTCTGGTATAAGATAAAACTACTTGAAAGTCTATGCGAGAACTCTTCTACTCCAACAATCAATCCTCTCGAGACCTTAATTGAGTGAAGCGTCAGGCTTAACAATATTAATTTTTACCATTTACTTTATTCTTACATCTGTGTGAACTTTTGGCAATAAGTTTGAAGTTGTTTGGTGTGGTCGCAACCTTGGGATCCATCTTCCTAGAGGTGCCGCTATTACAACAAGGTCTTGCTACTCGAGAAGTCATTGGTCTCGTCCTGCCTGGTTACTGCTGAAACTTTGTTCCAGCCATTCTCAGAATTCTTTCCACATTGGTACTCGATTGCTGGTATTCACAGCAATACTTATACACTTAGCAGCTTCCTTGTTAATCCGCCATGCAACCCCAGATACCACGCCCCTACAGAGTCTTCTAGAAGGGGGATCACTAACTCTACCTTGTCTGTATCAGTTAACTTTAAATCTACAAAGTATTCAAACTTCATCTCAGGCAAGGTCGAGATGCTCGCAAGTTCTGTAACGTTGTTCATGAATGGAGGGATACGACTCAACTTCTCTGACCCCTTCTACTGGTGCCACGGCGCAGGGCTGAAAGCCCTACGGGTATCCTGCAGGTCTCCCACCAGTCTCTTGGCCTAGCTGTCGAAGCGTCACTTCTGTTCATTCCCACACTCGTCGTAATAAATCCTCAAGTAAGTGGTTCGGTCAGGTAGGGAGTTACCATCGGTAACGGGGGCACCCCTAGGAAGACGGATCCCAAGGTTGCGACCGCACCAAACAACTTCAAACTTATCGCCAAAAGTTCACACGGATGTAACAGTAAAGTAGACGGTAAAAGTTAATATTGTTAACCCTGTAGCTTCACTCAATTAAGGTCTCGAGAGGATTGATTGTTGGAGTAGGAGAGTTCTCGCATAGACTTTCAGGTAGTTTTATTTTATGCCAGAAACTCCCCCATCAGTTTACGCCAACTATTCGAGCACACCCTTCTCCGCTAAGGGTGGTCCGACATGTCTCCTGACACCCCCTTTGGGCATGTATGTGTCGACACAGTCTGGTCGGCGTTCACCTTATGTGGTTATCGTTTCTGCGGTGCATTTCTATTTTGCCCGCCGGAGTGAAAACCTTTGCGCATCGGCGTCTTGCCAGTGGCTAACAGTCAAGACGCCGTATGAACTGGACTATCTATGACACCCTTCCCATATGCATGGATCTCTACTTGACCTCAGAAGCTACCGTGAGTGGTTTATCTATCTACTATTTACGAGTCTCGGGCTTCCGGTATCTTCCACAGGGTACGGTAGTCCAGGAGTGGTCCAATGGGCGCTACCCACGACCACTACCTCGGATACACCTTACCTGCGGTAGCAATCATGCTTTTAGTGTCTCTGCACTTCCCTTTCAGAGCCTATGGTGTTGGGGACATCTTCGGGTGTGGTAGGTGTAAAACTTTTCCCGTTGTCCCGGCACCACCCAGGACTACCTTCGGGACCCCCACGGTTAACTCCCGTTAACTCCGACAGTTTTGGTCCGTTTCACTCTGAACAACTTGGAGGAGGTACTCCACCTTCCACCCTATGCCCCCTTGTATATCCTGGGAACAGCTTACGGTCAACCAGACGGCAGCGACGCATACGGTGTTGTGAGCAGGCCCCCAACGATTCCTCTTTGCTAGACTTCACACAACTACACAACCGTTCGCCCATGATGTCCGGGCCTCAAGGCGGGGCCGGAGGGGTATGATAGGAATACTGTCTCCAATTTCCAGCTTCTTTGGAGCTCCNTAACCCTTTGTATATCACATGAACAGCCTGAGGTTCATGGATGGTAGCAACACATACTGTGTTGCAAGCAGGTCTACAAAGATTCCCTTTTGCAAGACTGTATACATCTACACAACCATACGACCATGATGTCTAGGCTCAAGACGGGGCTGTAGGGCCATGATAGGAATAATATCTCCAATTCACAGCTTCTCCAGAGCTGCATAGCTCACCCAACAGTATCTTCCAGAATGTCAGATTCCAGAATTATGCCTGGCGTTGCATAACAAACATTCCCATCATTTTACCCCAACCCGCTCCTGCACTTCGTATTGGAAGATAGGGTAAGTCCAGACTTCAGATTGTATAACTCGAGCCCTATGGCAAGGTAACCTGACCCCAAGGGTAGACCCAGGTACCTAGGTACCTGACCAGCCACTTCTGTTCCTGCTCGGAGCCCGGGCCATCGGGTCTCCGTAGCTCAAGTACTTACTTGCATGCCGGTTCCTACCAGTTCGCCTCCTGGCTACCTGTATGGGTATAGGTTCCGTCCGCCATAGCTCATGTACGTTGGGTCGTTACACCATCATCACCACTATTACCACGATTATAATCATAGTTATCAGGAATACCTCCCACCCCAGTCATGCCACCTCCAGGTAGTCGATTTGTACCTGCACCACACTCAGTGTTTCTACCTTGGACTTGGCCTAGCCAATCATATCTATCGAACTATTCTACCTATTCACTTTTGCTACCCTTCAGGTAAGGATCCCATACTTGAGGTATTGGTGGCGCTGCCTGGATAGCTGGCTTACCACTTCCTGACAGTGTCTGGGTTGGTACCCCTTGACCTATCCAGAGAAATTCCCCGAGTTTAGCACCAGTATTGGCCTTGGTCAGAGGTTCCATATGCTTTCATGACCCACAATACCCACATATCATTCTGCCATCTTCCTCACTACCCAGCCAATGTACTACCAGTGCCCTGGCCTCCATAGTATATGCTCATGTATGGTAAGAGATCCACCGCATTGGCGCTTCTTCAGATTTACAGCCCGAAAGGCAGTAATCTATTTCTCTATCCAAGTCACCACTCAATATGGTCATGAGGCTAGTAGGTACATTGGGCTTGGTTGGGGTAGTAGGAACAACCAGGGCCCATGGGGGACCAGGGAGTAGTGTTCACTAGACTGGGATAAGGGTACCAGGAGGAGAGAATGCAGGATTCGGATCTACCAAGACTCTGGTCTGCCAATTCACCATGTCGCAAAACAATAGCAAAACCAAGCTTAAAGGAGGTATCTGGAGACTGGCCAGTACAAACATATGTAACCAGGTCATAGGTGCCTCAGCAGGCACCCGTGTAGGGGCAGGAACCAGAGCAGCACCAGGTATATGGACAGGGAGAGGTGCTACCCTTTGTTCAGCAATTGGCGGTGCATGTATCACACCCACCACTGGATTCTGAAAGGCTAATGTAGGACGGAGTGTCGGATCTAGCATGTCAGGTGCCGTGATCCCTTTAGGCTCAAAGGCCCATTTCCCTACGCATCTACTCTTGGTGGGTCAAATTAGAGGACTGCCTGATAGACTTCGCGTGATTGAGGAATGGACCAAGAGCGAACTGGTAGATGCACTTATAAAGGAGGATGTATAGGAGCAGGCTTTTTTCTATAGGATTTCTAGGATTTATCTACTACTGGTGCTGAAGTATGCACACCATTCCTCGTCCCATGCCCAACAGGCCAATTCTATAGTGAAATCATCTAGTTTTGCATAGAAGAGGGGAAGTGGGGGTACTGCCTCTATCATCAGTACAACATTTTCAGTGTCAATGTTATACCCTCCTATGAACACCTTTTCTAGGACACTCCTCTATTCTCGCAATGCCCTTTGACCCTTTACTATCACCAAGTACACCTGCTGCTGTACCTTCATCCATTCCATGGCAGTGGTCATAATCTGCTACTTGAAGACCGTCTGCTGCTGGTCATAACAACATCTTGTTTCCTTCAGTACCTCTACAACCAAATTTGCAACCTCCCAAACAATCTATGGTTCGACAATCTCATGTGAGAATTTGCAGCAAGGTATGCCTGCTAGAGGTGGTGGAAGCATGTTGTGCACGAGGTCAGAATCATGAAAGAAGGAAAGCTGCACAGCATGTGGGTCTCCAAGCATAAGGTCAACACGTTGATCAAGGAATGTGATAGGTACTGCTCCAATCAATTTTCCTTGTCCTTCCCATCCAATACTACGGCCATCTGTGAAGACCGAGGCATGAAACGTAACCACTCCAACTTGGTTACAGTAACACACCAAACTCAGGTCAGTATCGGAGTTGGGGTCCATTCAGGTTCAAAGTTCAGTACTGGTCATTGCGCTTTCCATCCTGGGCTACTTGTTCTAGCCAAGGTTACCAGTATTCACACAGGCTCTGTGCTAAAGGTCGATGACCAAATAATCAGGAGAGGAGTTGCATGAGGAGGTCACTTAACGATATACTGTAACGGGAGCACCTCTAGCAGGATGGATCCCCAGGTTGCGGCTGCACTAAACAACTTCAACTTATCACCAAAGATTCACACAAATGTAAAAGTAAAGTAAAAAGTAAATCTTATTATCGTTAAGCCTGACACTTTACTCAATTATGGTCTCGAGAGGATTGATTCTTGGAGTAGCAGAGTTCTCGCATAGATTTCTATGTAGTTTGAGCTTATGTCAGAAACTTCCCCATTGGTTTACTCCAACCATTTGAGCACACCCTTTTCCACCAAGGATGGTCCAACATGTCTCCTTACACACTGTTCAGGTATGCATGTGTCAACACAATCTAGTCAGTATTCACCTCACATGGTTATTGTTTCTGCGGTATATTTCTATTTTGCCCACCGAAGTGAAAACCTCTTCGCATCTGTGCCTTGCCAGTAGCTAACAGGCAAGATACCTGATGAACTGGAGTATCTATAAGACACTTCCCATATGTATTGATACCTATATGACCCTGGAAGCTACTATGTACAGTTTGCCTATCTACTATTTATGCCTCTGAGACTTCCAGTGTCTTCCATAGGTTACGGTGAACCTGTAGTGCTCCAATAGGTACTACTTATGACCACTATCTCACATCCA
The DNA here is from genome assembly GCA_003182015.1 of Tuber magnatum. NCBI lineage: Eukaryota > Fungi > Ascomycota > Pezizomycetes > Pezizales > Tuberaceae > Tuber > Tuber magnatum. The sequence continues at coordinate 776,179 of PYWC01000085.1, read as the reverse complement.
CCTTACCTGTGGTACGAATCATGGTTTTAGTGCCTCTATACTTTCCTTACATAGCCTATGGTGTTGGGGATGGGTTAGCACTTGATAGCTGTAAAACTCTCCGGGTTGTCCCCACAGCACCCAGCACTACTTTTGGGACCCCTATGGTGAACTCCTATTAACTGTGCCACTTTTGGTCCCTTGTACTCTGAACTACTTGGAGGAGGTACTCCACCTTCTACCCTATAACCCTTTGTATATCACATGAACAGCCTGAGGTTCATGGATGGTAGCAACACATACTGTGTTGCAAGCAGGTCTACAAAGATTCCCTTTTGCAAGACTGTATACATCTACACAACCATCCGCCCATGATGTCTAGGCTCAAGACGGGGCTGTAGGGCCATGATAGGAATAATATCTCCAATTCACAGCTTCTCCAGAGCTGCATAGCTCACCCAACAGTATCTTCCAGAATGTCAGATTCCAGAATTATGCCTGGCGTTGCATAACAAACATTCCCATCATTTTACCCCAACCCGCTCCTGCACTTCGTATTGGAAGATAGGGTAAGTCCAGACTTCAGATTGTATAACTCGAGCCCTATGGCAAGGTAACCTGACCCCAAGGGTAGCGTAACCTTGTTCAGTAAACAGGATGACTTTGCTCCATTACTCTGGTTATTCCATCCCCGGAGATTGATACTTGTAACCTCTGCCCAGTTACCCCACCTAGCAGAGTAACTGCCCCTTCAGAAATCCCTAAATATGGGGACAACACTCCCAGATGTGGTTAAGTACGTAAGTACCTTGCCAGCTATTTCGGTTCAGGTTGGAGCCCAGGCTATCAGGTCTCTGTAGGTCAAGTACTTACTTGCCCGCCAGTTTCTACCAGTCTACCTCCTGGCTGCCTGCATGGGTGTAGGTTCCAGCTGCCATTGCTCATGTATGCTGGGTTATTATATCACTCCCCTCTTCGCTATAGTCCACTCCAGACCGTCAATGTCGTCTCTTGTTTCTATGACTCAATTCTTCCAAGACCCTGTTGTCTATGCACTTAGATGGATGTCTTTGGCGGAAATCCAAAGTGGCCTGTAAGCCTGTCCCTTCTAGCATCTCATAGAGCTCCCACAAGTTCTGCTCAGCTCTATAGCCTTCCTATAAAATAAGGTACTGGATGAAGCAGGATGGGAATTTCACCTTTGATCTACCGTGCTATCTCTTGTCCACTACAGCTTCGATAATATAACTTGGCTCATTCCCCACAAGTTCTGGGAGAGGGATCTCCTTGACCCTACCTACTCCCGGACCCTCATGACCTGGTTCTGGTAAGATGACATTGAAAACTGTGTGGATGCGCGGACGTGGTGGGCAATTGGGGTTTGTATGCTCAGGTACCCACCCAACATTTGACCACAAAAGGGCCAGACATCCAGCGGTCCAGCTTCTCTATCGGACACTTAGGGCAGATGTTCTTTCTGTTCGACATTACGCAGTCTCCTTTCTGAGCCCGCACAGAGGCCATATCCTTCCAGGTGATATTGTCCAGCAATGGCAACCTTTTCTGGTCGTGCTAGTTCAGTTGCCTTTCCTGTACCCCTTCAACTGTTTCTCCAATCTCTTGCCAGGTTCCTTCCAATTCCTTGACCCAGAGCTCACTGCTAGGATGTATCCAGTGATTATCAGATACTATACACAACCAGTTTGTCCACGGATTAAATCCATCATTGATCTCAAATAGTGACAGCCTGGTGGATTGTGATGTTGAGGTGTTGTATGCATATTCTGTAAGCAGTAGTATCAAAACCCAATCATCCTGTTGGTTGGAGCAGTAGCTACACAAGTACTACTCCAGTATCTGATTAGCCCTCTCAGTTTGCCCATCAGTCTCAAGATGGAATGTAGTCGTAACATTTAGTTTCACTTGCAACAAGTGCATCAGACTTATCCAGAACTTGGATGTGAATTGGCTATCTCGATCAGACATGATTGACTCTGGGAGTCCATGAAGGTACTAAACTTCCTTTCAGAATCTCAAGGCAAGCTCCTTGATAAGTATCCCCATGGTCAGGGGTATGAAGTGTACCATTTTCGAAAATCTGTCCACAATGACCCAGATCTTGGTATACCCTTCTACCTCTAGCAGGGCCACAATAAAGTCTAATGAGATCGCTGTCCAAGGCCCCATAAGAATATCAATAGGTTCCAGCAGACCAAACTTGTAACCGGTATGGGTTACTAGGATTTTATGTTTGGTTTCACAGTATCGTTTGATACTTGTAGTGTTTTATGTGCTATCCCATGATACACATATTGTTTTATGTTTGGTTTCACAGTATCCTTTGATACTTGTAGTGTTTCATGTGCTATCGCTTGATACACACATTGTTTTATGTTTGGTTTCACAGTATCATTTGATACTTGTAGTGTTTCGTGTGCTATCGCTTGATACAAACCTTGTTTTATGTTTGGTTTCACAGTATCGTTTGATACTTGGAATGTTTCGTGTGCTATCGGTTGATACGCACAAGGTTTCGCAATATCGCTCATACTGGAGATAAGCGATATGCTGTATTTAAAAACCGGTGATTCCTACGATGGAAACAGCCGACTTCGACAGACAGTATTCTTAAATATACTTGGTTGAACGGTTACTTCTTTGATCTCCTATTACATCCCGTTCGAAGCCTCCTTTAGCAAGCAGCGCTTGCTTTGTGTTGATCACAAAGCCATCTGCTCCTATCGTACCGCTACGTGACTAGGGCCAGGCCCGAACACGTTACATTTTTTTAACCTCAGCAAGTGGCTAAGGAACCTGCAGGGACCTGGTCTGACCAACCTACGAAAGTCCAATAAACGAAGCTAGCATTGGGGACCGGCAGAACCAAGAGAAGTTCGGCTCCGCCAAGCGACACGATTGAGTCATTAGAGACTTGAAGTGGGAAGCAGGTCCCATGAGAAGGCCTTACCAAGAAAAGGCAACCGAAGAAATAGATAGGGCCAAAGAGGGATTTTGCGATCGACGAAGCGGAACGACAACTTGCGCGAGACTTGGCCAAGCAGACCTTCAGTGAGTCAACCGACGAATTAGTGAAGGCAGCAACCACACTTCCTGGGTTATTTCCCACCAGCCCCAGTAAAGGAAAGGGACCGGCGCAACCACCAAAGAAAGACAGCATACCTATCGGGACACCTAAGAAGGAAGAGAGCGAAGAAGAAGGATCAGATCACTCGGTAGCAAGGCAGCCACCGGACGATAACCCAAGCGAAGATCCAGATAGCTCCTCAGACAACAGCTCGGATAACGAAGAATCTGAACACAATATGTCTGAAGGTGAATCCGCCGGGCGAGCAGGACCTAAAGTCAAACTCCCACTGCCACCGATGTTCTCGGGCGAAAAGGACGACCTAAAACCCGAAGTATTTGACCGGTGGGTCATAACCACTTCACAATACCTTACCCTACATGGAGTGGACAAAACCACGGAAGGAAGCGGAGCGTACTTTGGAAGTTTCTGCACCGGAAAGGCAGAGGAGGCATACCACCAAGCGATGAACCACTATCAGAGTGGGGAAAAAATCCGAGGAACAACCCTGATAAAGTACTTAAGAGACAGATTCCAATCCTCACGGAACACGGAGGAACTATACAAAAGGTTCAAGGATATCCAGCAAGTACAAAATGGCAAAACAGAAAGAATAACGCTGGTCGCAACAGATCTCTTAATGTATCATGGACGATTGCCTACCGGAACAGTGTCTCAGTATACGCTGAAACAAAGATTGTATGAAGCAATGCATCCCAGACTACGTCAGGAGGTAGAACCCATGGAGGAGGATGATGATTCCTTTGACAAGATAGTAAAGCGGGCCGAACGGAAGGATGCTATCCTGTATGAAACAGGAGTTTACCGAACCCATGTGCCACAGCAAAGGCATAGCAAAGGATCATCATCGCGGGAAGCATCATTGCGGGACAATACGAAGAAGGATAAACCATACCGCAAGGACAAGAAAGACAAGAAACAGAAACGACGCGAGGAAGGCACGTGTTACGAATGCGGGAAAAAGGGGCACTACGCAAAGGATTGCTATTCGAAAAAAGGAAAAGGAAAGGCCGCTAAGCGAGAGACAAGCACGAATCACATGGAAGCAACTGAATACGACGAAGTGGAAATTAACTCGGTTGAAATGGAAAGCCTACGAACACAACCGACGCTGGCAATCAAACCCCGTGACGCTCTGGAAGGAACAATTCACATAGAAGGCCACCCAGCAAAGGTACTATTTGACACGGGAACGATCGGCTGCGACATAATTAGCGCCACCTTTATCTCCACCCATGGAATCCCAACGGAACCACTGCCCCAACCAACAACAGTCAATATGGCTATGAAAGGATCCCGCTCCTCAAGCCACAAGAAATGTGGACTGACCGTAGGAATCGGGAAAAAGAAATGGACAAATCAGCAGATGTTGGTGGGGAACTTGGCGAAATACGATGCCCTGATTGGAATGCCCTTCCTGAAAAGACATAATGCTCTTATCAGGTGTGGGGACACAGCAGTGGAATTCCCAGATGACAGGTTACGGGTGCTATGCAAACCAACAAGCGGGGAAATCCGAGCCGCTGTGTCAGACGCCACCTCAAAAACATTGATGGAAGAATACAGGGATGTATTCCCGGACAAGGTCCCTGAAACGCTACCCCCAGTGCGTAAGATTAACCACCACATTCGACTAAAGGATCCAACCGACCTACGAAACCAACCAACATACTCGATCCCAGAAGCCTACAAGGAAAAACTCATGAACTGGATAAACGAGAAATTACGAAGTGGAGTAATTGTACGACAGGAAGTTCCCGGAGCGGCACCCATGTTTGTACAACCCAAATCAGACGGAAGGATCCGCCCCCTAGTGGACTTGAAAGTAAGGAATGATAACACGGTCATGGATAGTCCTTCAATTCCAAACCAACAGCAGATCCTTAACAGGATAGGGCGAGCAAAATTCAGGAGTAAGATCGACCTAAGCGATGCATACTTCCAAACACGCGTGGAGAAGGACAGTGTTAAGTTCAATTCATTCAAAACACCATTCGGAGGCTTTGTGAGCAAAGTCATGCTCCAAGGAGACATGAATGCACCAGCAACATTTATGCGAATAATGGAAGATCTCCTAAGCGAATATTTACATCATTTTGTATGGGTATACATTGATGATATCCTCATATTTTCAGACACATCAGAAGAACACGAGAAACACATACGCCAAGTATGTGAGCGACTCAGGAAGGCAAAATTCTTTGCGAGCAAAAAGAAATCAGTACTGTTTGCAGATAAGCTGGAAGTATTGGGACACATAGTGGACAACGAGGGAATCCATGCTTCCCCTCAGAAAATATCGTCCATTGCAGAATGGGAAACGCCAAAAAACAAGAAGGAATTGCAACGATTCCTAGGAATAGTAAACTATGTGGCCCAATTCCTTCCACACCACGCTACATTGACGGCACCACTAACCGACTTAATGGGAAACGCCGAATTCGTATGGACAACAACCCACCAGACCGCATTCAACATGGTCCGGAAACGGATACTCGACCACCAAGTCATGCGACCAATAGATATACGAGAGAAGGAACCAATTTGGCTAGTTACGGACGCCTCAGATTTAGGAGTTGGAGCATGGGTGGGACAAGGACCCACTTATGAGACGGCATGACCAGCCGCGCTACACAGCAGAAAATTCACCAACGCTCAGATGAATTATGGGACCACCGATAAAGAGGCCTTAGCGATAGTGGAAGCGCTTAATCGGTTCCACAATGTACTGATGGGAAATCCCTTCACGATAGTTACAGACCACCAACCCTTAACACACCTGCGAACGGCCAAAAACCCTAGCAGGAAGCAGGTGAGATGGCTAAGTGCCTTGGGAAAATACGACGCAAAGATAGTCTACGCACCAGGAAGCACGAACTATTTAGCTGACGCCCTTTCCCGAATTTATGAGGGAGAACCAGACTTGAATCCACTCTATGTCCATGATCATACGAAGGAATCGGATGACATCTCGGATAACACGGTCTACGAACAAGAATCAAACACAATGGAGCCCACGCAGGAGTACTCCCCTACTTCCCCTCCTTACTCCTATACTGAGTACCCCAACGAGGCCCCTGTACCTCCCGAAAGCCCCTGCTCGATTGTTGCAGGAAACGATTGGGGTGACGCATGTACTCTGCGCAGCACGCCACCAGAAGAACTCCAACATAGCGCCCTTCATTACTCACACTGTTACGTGGATCATTGCCCATATCACCAAACTGAGATCAAATTTACGAACAACCATCCTAGACGACGGGGTAAATCGACCCCTTACCCATCCAGTGATGGACCGAGCCCTCCGAGTACGGAGATCGACCCAAGCCCTCCGGAGTCCCCCGAAATCAATGACTGGGAATGGCAACAAACCACCGGCGAAAGACCAATGAGTGCTGGAGAAGGACCGTCCACCCTTGCCCAGCCAACGCCTAGGTCGTATGCAATTCCAGCACTGCTAAACCCGGAGGCCCCGGTATTCCAGATGACGGAACCAGAACCGATAGAAAACCTTACGACCGAAACAATAGAGGCATTCCGAATGCCAGGACCTGATAGCCCAACACCCATTAGGCGAGCGGAACGGCTGGAAAGCCTTACCAATGAGACAATAGTCTCGGTAATGCCCCCGACAATGACAGAATACCGACGCGGGCTTTACGACGTCTTAGAAGACGCCGAGGAGGACGACCTACCTGAGACAACCAGAGGAAGCGAAATAGAAGACGAACGCGACACCTTACAGACAGTCAACGAAATGATCGGAACGTTCCGAGCGCACATGGTAGCAGCATACCGAAAGGAACCAATTTGGAAGAAGGTAAATGAAAGTATGGACTCCACCGGAGACTTGTCCTCTTACAAGGTTGCAAACGGAATGCTATACGCAAAAACCAGATACGGAGAAGACTGCCTGTATATCCCGAAAGGTCCTGCATACGGAAACACAACATTAAGGGAATATGTTATTAGCGAAATTCACAACAAGGGCCACCACAGTAGCGAACGAAACTTACGATACGCAACGGAGTACCTATTTTGGCCTGAAATGCGGAAAGACTTTAGAGCGTATATAGCCCAGTGCCACACATGCCAGGTGAATAAGGAACCCACGAAATTGCCAGAAGGAAGGGCTCAAACAATTGCCCTGCCATCAGAAATCTTCGAATCAATAGCCATTGATTTTGCAGGACCATTCCACAACTCATGGGGATACGATACGATTCTGGTTGCGATGGATAGGTTTTCAGGATTCACGTGGCTTATACCTACAACAAAGCAAGTAACAGCAATAGCAACCTGGGAACTGCTACGTAACAAAATATTTACACCCCATGGCTACCCAACATCTCTAGTGAGCGATGCGGACCCAAGGTTTGAATCACATGTGTGGAGACAACAGTGCCGATCGTTAGGCATTGAACACATCAAGGCGGCACCAGGCCATCACGAAACCAATGGACAGGTCGAAAGGAAAATCCGAGAATTGAAGACAGCTCTCCGAAATCTAGTCAACGCCAGACAAAATAATTGGTTTGATGCCATACCAGAGACAGCAGCGTACCTGAATGCAGGATGGTCAGAAACTCTCGGCATGTCACCATATAAAGCCATTTTCGGAAAGAATTACCCACTACTACCCCTAGCAAACTTCAAAAATTCCGCAGTACCGGCAGCCGACGAATTACTAAACAGGCACCAAGCGATCCGGAACGCGGCTTTCAATGCGATTAAAATGGCACGGTTTAGAAGTACGAGAACGGCAGCAAAACGACGCAGACACCATACACCGATAGGGAAGGGAAACTTGTTACTAGTATACGGAAGTTTGTTCGCAACAGAATCAGGACGGAGCAAGAAATTGCAACCACGCTGGCGTGGACCATTCAAGATAATCGGATACGATGAGCATACACAAAACTACACGGTAGAGATGGATGGCAGAATGTACAGAAACCGAGAAGCGACATTTCATGCTTCCACCGTGAAAAAATACCATCCGAACGATGACATTTCTTTTCCTGCAAGGAGCCACGCAAAACCACCCCCAATCGTGGTAAACGAGAAACCGGAATGGGAAGTGGAAACCATACGAGACCACCGAAGACGATATGACCGTGACCAGTTCCTAGTGAAATGGGTAGGGTACCCGGAAACAGAAAATAGCTGGGAACCCCTTGAGGGATTGGAAAACGCGATGGAAGCGGTTAATCGATGGTGGGAAGACAACAAACCAGAGGACGAGCTACCCCCTACGATAAACCATGTGACGGTGGCATGGAGCCCAACCCTACCAGAAATCCAACATCTGCGCCCAGACACAGACCAAGGGATACAGGACGGATTCTGGTCAGCCCACTTCGAAAGCGACTTCGAAAGCAGCGAAGATGAGAATCGGGTAATGGAAGATGAAGCGGCATGCCTAGCCCAACTGGCCGAGGCGGAGTACTGGCAATAACGAAAGAAAAGAACGTTCCATCCAACAGCCTTATGATGTCAAACTATGAGCAACTACCGTGGAGACTGCACCATCAGCTAAGGGGACTGTTGGTGAACCGTGATATTATCCCTAGACGATACCTTACACATCGACTATTCATACACATCTGCAACAAATGCTTTGAAATAACAACAGAATCTACGGGACAAATGTGGGGAGAATCAGTGTCAGTTATTTTTAGTTTCGGTAGCGGGTGCTACCTGAGCACGGAAAAACGTGATGGTTGCATGGAGACGGTAGAAACTGAAATTAAGCAGCAACCCCTTTCCCATGAAGACCTAAGTGAGGCCAACACCTAAGCGAGGCCAACATCTAAGCGAGGTCACCACCGAACATAAATACCACCCACCAGCCACTAAACCATTGAAGATAACAAACCACCCTACCTGACCTCCAAACTTTTAACCCCGTACAAAATTCTTCACTATATTACAAACTTACCCTTACGTGAGAAAGAAAAACAAAATGTCGAACTACGCAGAAATCAGCATCAGGAGACGAGACCTCATTTTGGGGTACCTGCTTTACCGAGAAATCATTCCAGAAGACGCATACTGGAAGATATTCTACATCGATCACTGCGAGGATTGAGGACGGATCGATGTCGAGACGGAGGAATGGGAGGACCAGATAGTCCGGAACATTGTGGACCTGCCACATTACTGGGAGTCTGGTTGTTTTGTGCGCGGAGCGCCATGCGGGGAGTGCTTGGAAAGATGGTTGGAAGGTGCGGAGTACATGTTGCAGGACAACTTGAGATTGCTGCATGATAGCGATGACGAGAAGGATGGATCCTATCCGGAGAATAGCGGGACTATCTGCCGTTAGTAGCTTATTGGGATTTCCTTGGATTGTTTTGTTTTGGTGAAATTGTTATTTTATTTTGGGAGTTTAACCGGTACGGGTTACTAGGATTTTATGTTTGGTTTCACAGTTTCGCTTGATACTTGTAGTGTTTCGTCTGCTATCGCTTGATACACACATTGTTTTATGTTTGGTTTCACAGTATCATTTGATACTTGGAATGTTTCGTGTGCTATCGGTTGATACACACAATGTTTCGCAATATCGCCCATACTGGGGATAAGCGATATGCTGTATTTAAAGACCGCTGATTCCTACGATGGAAACCGCAGACTTCGACAGACAGTATTCTTAAATATACTTAGTTGAACAGTTACTTCTTTGATCTCCCATTACACCCCGCTTGAAGCCTCCTTTAGCAAGCAGTGCTCACTTTGTGTTGATCACAAAGCCATATGCTCCTATCGTACCGCTACGTGACTAGGGCCAGGCCCGAACACGTTACATCCCTAGCTGAGTAACCGCCCCTTCAGAGGTCCCTAAGTAGGCTGACACCGCTCCCAGATGTATCCAGTTACCTAAGTCCCTGAACAGCCAATTCTGTTCATTCTCCGAGCCCGGGCCATCGGGTCTCCGCAGATCCAGTACTTACTTGCCTGCTGGTTCCTACCAGTTCGCCTTCTCGCTACCTGTATGAGTACAGGTTCCATCTGCCATAGCTCATGTATGCTGGGTTGTTCCAATATATGACTTCTCATAATCTCTCTCACTAGCAGCATTATTCAAATCCCATTCACAAAACAGGTTTAATTTGTAATACGGGTTGAGACAAGCTCCAATGCCGAACAGAAGGCCACTTGGGTTTTCACTTTTAGTGCATTCCACTGCCGCCTTTAGTTTCGCTCCCAGCAACCCTTTATGAATGTCCACCTTTTACTGCATCTGCTTACATTCCAACTTCACGATTTGCGATTCTAAAGGATCGAACACATCTTGATAGACTTGAAATACGCGACAAATTGTAACCAGGCATGTTTTTGATATTCACAGGGTCCAAAACCAGATGAACTGAAGTACTTCCAAGATGTTCTCAACCTGCTTCCATCCTTCGGGGGTGGACCATAGTGGCACGAAATCCGGATAAGTTTGTAACCGACCCTTTGTGAATTCACGCAACCGAACAGATTTCTCTAGCATATTTAGAGTCGAGTTCCATCATCTTTTGACATCGTAAATGCGCATAGTTGGGACCTCCAGCCTGGCATTCTGTATCTTGATAAAGTGCTGCCAGCACTGTGCTTAAGCTCCAGTAGCAATACTCATTTTCCGATACTAATGTACACACAACCTGTTTAGTATTCTCCATTCAACGACTCGGGTATAGTTTTTAGGAACATATCAGATGAATTTGATATCGTCTTTCTCCGAAGCTCCAAGATTCATTATATGATTCATATCCTTTCTTTTGCACCTGAGGGTTTTTAATTTGGGCATATGAATCTGTTCGTATGTGTACATATATGCTGATATGTATAACTCACAGTTTGCGAAACTGTTACGAGTGTATGGGGTCTTGGATATTACCTTTTCCCTTGTCTTATCAAAGCCATTATCCAATCTCACAACCTTATCGATATAATCTGCTTAAAAGCCAGAGGGCATATGACCATCCCTTGATTTTACCTTGGCAGAACTTATAAATGCAGCAAGAATAAGCTGAATAACATGGGCCATACACGGAATATGGTTTTCAATCGGAGACCATTCAATTGATAGTGAACTTAAGACGTTGTTTAAGACTTCCATGAGGGTTTTGTTGTTACTAGCACTATCAGTGGTGAAACCAAGAATTCTATCCTGAATTCCATATTCAGCAAGGACCTTAGTAATAATCCCTGCCATATTGGCACCTGTGTGAGAACCTTTTGTTTTCTCAAACCCAATTAGCACTTCCTCCCTCTGCCAGTTATCTGAGACCGAATGGCCCACTAGTGCCAGAAATAAGAGTTTATTTGGTGAAGTCCATGTATCAGTGGCCAGGGAGGTCCTTCCTTGGACTGGCAAACCGGTTTGAATCTGGTTTACCGTAGAGTTACCAAGCTGTTTTAAAAGTCTTGCCAGCATAGTCGGGTCAGCGATTTCAATGCCTAGAGGAATATATTTAAAGGCTCAGTGGAAGGGAAGGTTGTTTGAGCAATTAAATGCGAGATTTGTTGCAAGGAAGGCCTTTAGGAAGTATTCTTCAAGAAGGTGCTGTTTGAACTCCATTGATGTGACTAGGTCAATTATCCTGTGGTGATTTGTAGTTTTTGTTCCTTTTTGGCAATAGCATAAGGATATCTGTGCCCGGTGAACTTCCGGTGTCAAATCTAGTAAACTTTCTAGACCTCTGGCATGCAGAGAATTTGTTCTGATCGTCCATCGAGCTGTAACGACCCAGCATACACGAGCTAGGGCAGACGGAACAGATACCCATACAGGTAGCCAGAAGGTGAACTGGTAGGAACCGGCAGGCAAGCAAGTACTTGACCTGCAGAGACATGATGACCCAGGCTCCGAGAATGAACAGAACTGGCTGGTCAGGGACGTAGGTACCTGAATACACCCGGGAGCAGTGTCAGCGTACTTAGGAACCTCTGAAGGGGTGGTTACTCAGCTAGCCAGGGTAACCGGAGAAAGGTCATCAGTGTCTATCTCCGGTGACGGGATAGACAGGGTAACAGAGAAAAGTTATCTTGTCTACTGGACGGGTTACCCTACCCATCAGGAGCAGGTAACCCTGCCATGGGGCTGGGCTACCCTGTCCAAAGTCCTGAGTTACCCTACCTTTCCATACAAAGTCCCTCGGGGAGTTCGGGAAAAATGACTGGAATGATTGTCACACGAAACCATAGATAATATTGGAATCTGGGGTTCAGCAAGATGCTATTGGGCGAGCTACGCAGCTCCCAAGAAGCTGCAAAGTGGAGACATTATTCCTATCATACCCCTCTCACCCCGCCTTTAGGCCCGGATGTCATGGGCGAACCGTTGCGTAGTTGTGGGCAGTCTAGCAAGGTGGAATCTTTGCAGACCTGGTTCCAACACCGTAAAGGATACTGCTGTGCGGTCGAGTGCAGGCTGTTGGTCGGATATATAGGAGGGGATTGGGTGGAAGGTGTAGTAACGCCTCCAAGTTGTTCAGAGTAAAGTGGACCAAAACTGACGGAGTTAACGGATGTTAACCGTGGGGGTCCCTAAGCTAGTCCCGGGTGGTTCCGCGGTAACCGCGAGAGTTTTACACCTACCAAGCCCGCAAGTGTCCGCGATGTCATAGGCTCTGAAAGGGAAGTGAAAAGACACGAAAAGCATGATTCCTGTGACAGGTGAGGTGCATCCGAGTTGCTGGTTCTGGGTAGCGCCCATTGGATCACTCCTGGACCACGGTGTCCTGCGGAAAACACTGGAAGTCCATGAACCGTAAATGGTAGATGGATAAGACGCTCGCGGAAGCTTCAGTGGCCAAGTAGAAATCAATGCATATCGAAAGGGTGTCCTAGATAGTCTAGTTCATATGGAGTCTTGACCCTTAGCCACTTGCAACACACCGATGCACAGAGGTTTTCACTCCGGCGGGCAAAGTAGGAATGCGCCGCAACAACGACAAGCCCATAAGGTCAACACTGACTACGTTGCGTCGACACATGCATGCCCGCAGGGTGTGCCAGGAGCACGTGTCGGACCGCCCTTAGTGGGGAAGTGTGTGCTCCTGTAACGGGGGCACCTTTAGGAAGATGTATCCTAAGGTTGCGACCGCACCGAAAAACTTCTAACTTGTCACCAAAAGTTCACACAGATGTAAGGGTAATGTAAATAGAAAAACCTAATATCGTTAAGCCTGATGCTTCGCTCAATTAAGGTCTCGTGAGCATTCATTGTTGAAGTACGAGAGTTCTCACATAGACTTTCAGGTAGTTTTATCTTATGCCACAAACTCCACCATCAGTTTACTCCCACTATTCCAGCACACCCTTCCCCGGTAAGGGTGGTCCGACACCTCTCCTTGCACACCCTTCGGGTATGCACGTGTCGACACACTCTAGTCAGCGTGCACCTGATGCGGTTATCATTCTTGCGCTGCATTTCCATTTTGCCCGCCGGAGTAAAAACCTCTGCGCATCGGCGTCTTGCTAGTGGCTAACGATCAAGCCACCACATGAACTTACACTATCTATGACACCCTTCCCATGTGCATTGATTTCTACTTGGCCCTGGAAGCTCCTGTGAGTGTTTTATCTATCTGCTATTTACTGTTCATGGACTTCCGGTATCTTGCGCAGGACTCAGTGGTCCGGGAGTGATGCAATGGGCAGTACCCATGACCACTACCTCGGATGCACCTCACCCGTAGTAGGAATCATGCTTTTAGTGGCTCTGCACTTCCCTCTCAGAGCCCATGGCGTTGGGGACACTTTCGGGCTTGGTAGGTGTAATACTCTCACGCTCGCCGCAGCACTACCCGCGACTACCTTCCGGACCCCCACGGTTAACACCCATTAACTCTGTCAGTTTTGGTCCCTTTTACTTTGAACAACCTGGAGGAGGTACTTCACCGTCCGCCCTATGCCCCCTTGTATACCCTGCGAACAGCTTACAGTCGACTGGATGGCAGCAACGTATACGGTGTTGCCAGGAGGTCCGGAAAGATTCCACTTTCCTAGACTGCTCACAACTACTCACCCGTTTGCCCATGACGTCCGGGCCTCAAGGCGGGGCCCGAGGGATATGATAGGAATAATGTCTCCAATTTACAGGCGCTTCGGAGCTCCGTAGATCGCCCAATAGCATCTCCTGGAGCCACAGATTCCAGTATTATGCATGGCTACACGTGACAAACATCCTGGTCATTTTTCCTGAACTCCCCGCGGGACTTCGTATTGAAAGGTAGGCTAACTCAGGACCTTGGGCTGGGCAACCCAAGCCCCATGGCAGGGTAACCTGATCCTGAGGGCAGTGTAACCTGTCCAGTGGACAAGATAACTTTTCCCTGTTACCCTGTCTGTCTGGTCGCCGGAGATAGAAACTTCTGACCTTTCTCCTGTTACCCTCCCTAGCTGAGCAACTGCCCCTTCCAAGGTCCCTAAGTAGGCTGACACTGCTCCCGAGGGTATCCAGGTAGCTAAGTCCCTGAAAAGCCAATTCTGTTCATTCTCGGAGCCCGGGCCATCAGGTCTCCATAGGTCAAGTACTTACTTGCCTGCCGGTTCCTACCACTTCGCCTCCTGGCTACCTCTATGGGTATAGGTTCCCTCTCCCATAGCTCATGTATGCTGGGTCTTTACAGCTCGAATGGTTGGAGTAAACTGATGGGGGAGTTTCTGGCATAAGAAAAAACTACCTGAAAGTCTATGTGAGAACTCTCTTACTCCAACCATCAATCCTCCCGAGACCTTAATTCAGTGAAGTGTCAGGCTTGACGATATTAAGTTTTACCCTTTACTTTACTCTTACATCTGGGTGAACTGTTGGCGACAAGTTTGAAGTTGTTCGGTGTGGTCACAACCTTGGGATCCATCTTCCTAGGGGTGCCCCTGTTACACGCGCTTGTGCCTGTGCCGCTTGCGTGAGGCAGAACCTTCTTGCAAATGATGCACATCACCTCTGGTGTACCAATGGCATGGCCCTAGCGGTCGGTGCATTGGTGCAAGTATTTCCACATGTCTGTGCCTCAAAGATCAGAGTTCCATCTGAACTGCTTCTTGCCAGCATATTTTGTAGTATATGCCGCAAATCCTGCTGTCTCTTTCCACCACTCCATCCAGCTCTCATGATATTTTTCAGAGTAGAAATAAAAGTTTTCAAACATGTCAACTGAATTTGCATCACTTGTTACTGAAGCCGGAGCTGGTAAGTGGAGCATGTTCCAAGCATGATCTTGGTTTCCAGGTGGCAGTGAAACAGAATCTGGGTGCAAAGGTCTTGTGGAACTTGAAAAAGATACTCGGGAGGTGCTAGCCGGAGGACTTGGGGTTGGTGTTACTGGGCCATCACTCGCATATGGACTGGATTCGACAGATAATCGGGATAGAGGCGGAGACTGGTCACTGGTTGGGCTTTCGCGTACACATAGAAAGCAAGTTCGGCTTCTTACCCTTCTGCTGTAGTGGGTCCGTTGACTGCCATGGTGGGAGGGTAGGCTGCCAGCTGTAGAGGATTCGGGTTGTGAAGGCATCTTGAGTATCAGGGTCGCAGTATCACGCGATGATTCGTGGCTTTTGATAGGTGGTCTGACAGATGTCTTTCGGTTGTAATGTCTTCTACAAACAACATGTTGAGATTCAGGCAATGAGCTGTTATAAGATACTGTCTGAGCTACTATCTAAGAACCTCACCTGGCTGTACTCAGTTATTCTATTTCTTTCCCTGCATATGCATCTCTCTGTATTAATTGTTCATGGGATTTCGTACATATGACTTGTGCGTATGACTTTTGTATGTATAGTCTTTGAGATTCTAATTTGTGCATATGAGTTGTGCATATGATCGCGCTTGAATTCATTTGTAAATATTATGCTATGGAGCTCGGCAGGAACTACCAGAATTGCGTTGGATATCGGTGGATAAACCAGGAATGAGCTTTACCCTTATTCCAATCTCAATCCAGAGCAGTGGTCAAAACACCCTGTTAAGGGGCATATAATCCAACACAACCGTATTACAGCATTTGTCCGAATTCACTAATCCCATGTGAGCACTCCCATACAACGACTTCACCCTTACATGACAACCTAATTTTATAATCAGATCTGGCCGCCAGAATTCTCGAGGGCTCTTGTAATGGTTCGAAGCAATTCCAATGGCAAGGGGTTGGTGCTGAAATATAGTATTGTGTCGGTCTTGTTTTCCGAGTAATTAAGTCCGATTCATAGTTGTAGCTTTTGTGTATAAATACCAAGTTATCTAATGAGATTGCCCATTACTTAGCTGCCATTCCCTATGAACTTACAAGACTGCTATACCACACCTATTGTTATCTACACTTTTTTCTGTATCTGCAGAGACAACAACTACTGCGCCAATGGAGCCAGTTCCAATTCAGGGGTTTCAGACCTCGATGTTAGGTCCGAACGAACCAAGGGACCTTTACCGCGTGTTCTTTGACAGGAACACTGTTGACTTCTTTTCCTGTACACCGTTACTGCGTTCCGTTTGAGACTCATACCCATATTACTAGCGCTAAAAAGCTAATAGTGAGATACAGACAAACCTGGGGCTAATAGCCAGTCACCAAGAATTGCACGACAATACTGGTCAATGCTGTGTGGTTTCGAGTAGGCAAAAGGAGGCAAGGCGGTCAAATCGGTAGGAGGTGGGCAGATAGCAGGAATGTTGGAACTTAGAACACTGGAATCCGGGGTCATTATACAAGGACTTGATTTGGGTTATGAGATTGAGGGCCAAGTCTCAGGCTTGGAAATCTTGCGGCAGTGTCATTCCAACCGCTGTGTAGTAAAGGGAGAAATGACCTAGTACTTGGTTTCCTAATCTGGTTCAGAATAATATCTTCGTTCTCACTTTTGTAAATTTACACAAATGATGTTCTTTGTACTCTCTCGAACTTGATATAGATTAGTCCAATCCATAGGTGGCTGGCCTTAACAGGAGCTTCCAGCATACTGGATTGCTGATTATTTTATCGTTATCCCGTTCAAGAGTTCATCTGCTGCTCTCAAGTATCTTCCCACTGGTGACTACCAACCACTCTATAGTATTTCTTTATTCCACACTTCTTTCCCTACCACAACAGCACCAGAATTCTACATCCCTTAGTATCCAATCTCGCTCCTGCAAATCATGGAGGGTATTGCGAACCACATAATTACTGGAACCGACCCACTAGGGTACACCGAACCCGGTACCATTCCACTTCCACGGCTTTGTGCAATGGTTGGTGTTAGGACTGACCATAACTTTATTGAGATGAAGGACCTCCCCCTGAGCTCTCTGAACAACTACAGCAACCATGGACCAACCCTGTTTTCATATTCTTATGTCTATTCAGTTGCCTGAGGTCATAAAGTGTTCCGATTCATTTGTAAGTCAATAACTCCAACGATACTCATATCTTGCATCTTGTTCATGATACTATGTAGCAGGTGTGGTGGATTTTCCAAAGGCCAGAATGCATACTCCAGTATTGGGTAGGAGGCACTGGTTGGGAACTAAAATCCAGGAGGACAAGTTTGAGAATGTGGAGTACAAGAGTGTGACGACCCAGCATACGTGAGCTATGGCAGCCGGAACCTACACCCATACAGGTAGCTCGGGGGCGAACTGGTAGGAACCGGCAGGCAAGTGAGTACTTGACCTACGGAGACCCGATGGCCCGGGCTCCGAGATGAGCAGACTTAGTGGACACAAGTATTTAGGTACATGGCTACGCCCAAGGTTGGTGTCAGCGTACTTAGGGACCTATGAAGGGCCAATACACAGCTAGGCTGGGTAACTAGAGAAAGGCCGAGTGTGTCTATCCCCGGAAGTGGGATAGATAGGGTAACAGGAGAAAATCCACTTGTCCACCGGACAAGATTACCCTACCCTCAGAACAGGGTTACCCTGCCTTGAGGCTTGGATTACCCTGTTCAAGGACCTGAGTTACCCTACCTGCCAATACGAAGTCCCTCGGGGAGTTTGGGAAAAATGACTGGAATGTTTGTCACACGAAGCCATGCATAATACTGGAATCTGGGGTTCCGGGAGATGCTATTGGGCGAGCTACGCAGCTACGAAGAAGCTGTAAATTGGAGACATTATTCCTATCATGCCCCTCCGGCCCCGCCTTGAGGCCCGGACGTCATGGGCAAACGGTTGCGTAGTTGTGTGCAGTCTAGCAAAGGAGGATCTTTGGAGACCCGCTTGCAACACCGTATACGTTGCTGCCGTCCGGTCGACCGTAAGCTGTTCGCAGGATATACAAGGGGGCATAGGGTGGAAGGTGGAGTACCTCCTCCAAGTTGTTCGGAGTAAAACGGACCAAAACTGACGGAGTTAACGGGAGTTAACCGTGGGGGTCCCGAAGGTAGTCCCGGGTGGTGCCGGGACGACTGGGAACGTTTTGCACCTACCACGCCCAAGGATGTCCCCAACGCCATAGGCTCTGAGAGGGAAGTGCAGAGACACTAAAAGCATGATTCCTACCGCAGGTAAGGTGTATCCGAGGTAGTGGTCGTGGGTAGCGCCCATTGGATCACTCCTGGACCACCGTACCCTGCGGAAGACACCGGAAGCCCGAGACTCGTAAATAGTAGATAGATAAACCGCTCACGGTAGCTTCCGGCGTCAAGAAGAAATCAACGCGCATGGGAAGGGTGTCATAGATAGTCTAGTTCAGCAAGGGGTCTTGACAGTTAGCCACTGGCAAGTCCCCGATGCGCAGAGGTTTTCACTCCGGCGGGCAGAATGGAAATGCGCCGCAGAAACGATATGCACATATGGTGAACGCCGACTAGAGCGGGTCGACACATACATGCCCGAAGGGGGTGTCAGGAGACGTGTCGGACCGCCCTTAGCGGAGAAGGGTGTGCTCGAATAGTTGGAGTAAACTGATGGGGGAGTTTCTGGCATAAGATAAAACTACCTGAAAGTCTATGCGAGAACTCTCCTACTCCAACAATCAATCCTCTCGAGACCTTAATTGAGTGAAGCGTCAGGCTTAACGATATTAAGTTTTACCGTCTACTTTACTCTTACATCTGTGTGAACTTTTGGCGATAAGTTTGAAGTTGTTTGGTGCGGTTGCAACCTTGGGATCCATCTTCCTAGGGGTGCGCCCGTTACAAAGAGAAAGGAGATGGTCTCTGGATTCTTGGATTGTGATGATGCAGAGTCCTACAGGATTCTTGTTGCTCTAAAGGCAGGAATCTACATTCCTGCCACAGTCCATTCAATAAAAATGATGCGGAGTGGAAGTACGAGTAGTAGTGTCATTATAGGTGTCATTTATTGTGCAATTGTAGATCCTGATTTTGATTCAGAGATAGAATTCTATCCAGTGGACTGCCTAGACCAGCTTGTCTACAGAAATACGCAGCCTTATCTTGCTCGCTTGGATTCCTCAATTACACCAGTAATAAGGAAATGTTAGGTTTGAATAGCACCTTGGTGCTCATGAATTTAGTATAAATTGGGTTGTATAGTTTCGAGCATGTGGTTTTGGGCATATATCTTTGTGCGTATGTCATTGTGCATATGTCTTTGGGTGTACGTCTTTGGGCGTATGGCTTAGAGTGTATGAATATGGGTGTATGGTTTTGGGCATATGGATTTTGGCCTACGTAGTTGGCCACGGCGTATATGATGACATATTACTCTGTGCGTATGAACCATAGCAGCTGCGGATACAATGCATTATGCGGCAAAAGCAGCTTCACGCAATGTGTCTATTATTATCCACAAAACGTAATTTTAAACAGGCTGAGGATGTAAGGGGCTAAAGTACAAGACATAGGGAGGGCCCTCTTGAGTGAGGCAGGGGGAACGGGTGAAGAGGAAGGCAGGGGGAACAGGCAACTGGGAAGGCAGAGGACAAACAAAGAGGTAAAAGGAGGACCAAATTGCAAATGAAAAAAATTAGTCCTGGGGCTCCTTTTTCACACACTTTGTGAATTGTATGTTCGCCATGTTGAGGAGCGCAAGGCGGTCCATCTTGTGGTCAATCTGATCCATCTCTTCAAGGTTAATTCCTTGCTCCTCAGTGTCTTCCCTTGTGGTGGCCGCAAGGTCAACATGAGACAAGCGTTGCCAGCCAGGAACCGCTCCCTCTTGGTAACAATATGAGCGATGCTGTCTTGCTGGTCTTCCAGGCTTGAACAGAAGTCCTTGGGGGTTATAGCCTGCCCAAGCAGACGGTCTCCAATCTCCTACATGGTGGCTTAGAACTGATTCTTGTCTGAATCCGGCTTTTCCGTTATGTCGATATCCCCGTCCTGGGACTTAATAAACGTCTGGGACAGTGCTTCCTCCTCCTCCACCCCCCC
>PYWC01000085.1:679511-727506 GCA_003182015.1 Tuber magnatum | reverse complement strand
CCCCACTACCTCCGGTGTTCCCGCCTTGGGATTCCCGGGGTCTATCGTACCCATCAAACCGTTCCCCCTGGCCATCCTGGTTACCATCCTCCCGGCGGTTAGCTCCTGATGGTCCTGATGCCGGTGGTGGAACAGGGCGTCGCCCACTCCCAGGAGTTGGGTTGGGCACTCTCTGGGTTATCCGCTGAAAAGACTGCAACTCTGGACAGCTCGAGGGTTGCATCAGGGAGCCAGCATGCCGCCATGACCCACAGTGCCCTCATGTCAGTCCTCCGTCTCCTTCTTTCTGCCTCCTTCTATGCCTCACCGGGGTCTGTGGTCCCTTCATACACCCGCAAGAGTGGTAATAAATCCACCCCATCCCGGTCTCTTCCGACTTACAGCCCGATGGACAGAACTCGTCTTGGTTGTCCGAATCGCCACTTGGGATGGCGGGGAGACCTGCAGGAAGACTTGACTTCGAGGGTGCCATGGGGACGACCAGTGCCCAAGAAACGGAGCGAGCAGGCGTCCCAAGTCCAGGGATTGGAGTCCCTCCTGACGGATCCAAGGGTGTTCGCTCCTCCTGGCGTCTTACCTGTTCGAAGAATCCAGGTGCCGCTGCGCACAGTGGCCAAAACCCTGGGGTAGCCAATACTGCTGGTGGGAATGCTGTGGCAGGGAAGGTATCTGGAGCGGGCAACAAAACTGGCAGAGGTGTGGGTCTTGGTGCGGCGATGGGAGCTACGGGAGTTGCAACTGAAGGTGTTGTAGGGTAAATGTTAGGAGCCGGGGTCGGACGAGGAGTAGGATCAGGTGTATCTGGTGCCGCAATACGCGTCGGTTTGGACATCCTTTTCCTTATTCGACGTCCATCAGTTGGCCAGACCATTGGGCTGCTCGACCTACTGCGGGCAATTGAGGGGGGACCGACAGGGAGCCTGTAGATGCTCTTGAGAGGGAGGAGGTATAACTGTAGCCCTCACCTTTCAGGCTTTCCAACATCCGTATACCGATTGGGCTCAAGTATGTCCTCCACTGGTCGTCACTGGCTCTCATGGCCAACTCCATACCGAATGTAATGACCCAGCATACAGGAGCTATGGTAGCTGGAACCTACACCCATACAGGTAGCCCGGAGGCGAACTGGTAGGAACCGGCAGGCAAGTCAGGACTTGACCTACGGAGACCCGATGGCCCGGGCTCCGAGGTGAGCAGACTTAGTGGACAAGTATGTAGGTACATGGCTATGCCCAAGATTGGTGTCAGCGTACTTAGGGACCTATGAAGGGCCAATACACAGCTAGGCTGGGTAACTAGAGAAAGGCCGAGTGTGTCTATCCCCGGAAGTGGGATAGATAGGGTAACAGGAGAAAATCCACTTGTCCACCGGACAAGATTACCCTACCCTCAGAACAGGGTTACCCTGCCTTGAGGCTTGGATTACCCTGTTCAAGGACCTGAGTTACCCTACCTGCCAATACGAAGTCCCTCGGGGAGTTTGGGAAAAATGACTGGAATGTTTGTCACACGAAGCCATGCATAATACTGGAATCTGGGGTTCCGGGAGATGCTATTGGGCGAGCTACGCAGCTACGAAGAAGCTGTAAATTGAAGACATTATTCCTATCATGCCCCTCCGGCCCCGCCTTGAGGCCCGGACGTCATGGGCAAACGGTTGCGTAGTTGTGTGCAGTCTAGCAAAGGAGGATCTTTGCAGACCCGCTTGCAACACCGTATACGTTGCTGCCGTCCGGTCGACCGTAAGCTGTTCGCAGGATATATAAGGGGGCATAGGGTGGAAGGTGGAGTACCTCCTCCAAGTTGTTCGGAGTAAAACGGACCAAAACTGACGGAGTTAACGGGAGTTAACCGTGGGGGTCCCGAAGGTAGTCCCGGGTGGTGCCGGGACGACTGGGAACGTTTTGCACCTACCACGCCCAAGGATGTCCCCAACGCCATAGGCTCTGAGAGGGAAGTGCAGAGACACTAAAAGCATGATTCCTACCGCAGGTAAGGTGTATCCGAGGTAGTGGTCATGGGTAGCGCCCATTGGATCACTCCTGGACCACCGTACCCTGCGGAAGACACCGGAAGCCCGAGACTCGTAAATAGTAGATAGATAAACCGCTCACGGTAGCTTCCGGCGTCAAGAAGAAATCAACGCGCATGGGAAGGGTGTCATAGATAGTCTAGTTCAGCAAGGGGTCTTGACAGTTAGCCACTGGCAAGTCCCCGATGCGCAGAGGTTTTCACTCCGGCGGGCAGAATGGAAATGCGCCGCAGAAACGATATGCACATATGGTGAACGCCGACTAGAGCGGGTCGACACATACATGCCCGAAGGGGGTGTCAGGAGACGTGTCGGACCGCCCTTAGCGGAGAAGGGTGTGCTCGAATAGTTGGAGTAAACTGATGGGGGAGTTTCTGGCATAAGATAAAACTACCTGAAAGTCTATGCGAGAACTCTCCTACTCCAACAATCAATCCTCTCGCGACCTTAATTGAGTGAAGCGTCAGGCTTAACGATATTAAGTTTTACCGTCTACTTTACTCTTACATTTGTGTGAACTTTTGGCGATAAGTTTGAAGTGGTTTGGTGCGGTCGCAACCTTGGGATCCATCTTCCTAGGGGTGCCCCCGTTACAGCGAAATTCTCGGGCTTGGAATGGGCGAGTGGGGGTGAGGGCACGGCGTCTAACATCAGTACATCCTTCCCAGCATCAATACCATACCCTCCCTCAAAAGCCTTTTCCTAGGCTGCCATCCGAGTCTTCAATACCTGCTGATCCCTTATCATGCGCAGGTATGCCTCCTGCTGCACCTTCATCCATTCCACCACTGCCGTAGTGATCTCTGTTCGGAACACCTGCTGCTGCTGGTTGTTCCAGTTCTTCAGGTTCCGCTTTGCTTCCACAATCGACCTGGCTACTTCCCGGATGATGTAAGGCTCGACGAATTCGGGGCAGAACTCGCTAAAGGGAACTCCGCGCGGCGGGGGAGGGAGAATATTGTGAACTAGGGTAGGGTCTTGGAAAAATGAGGGCGCCGCGGCGCGAGGGTCGGTAATCAGGAGGTGCAGACATTTAGCTGGTAACTGAATAGGAGCAGCCTCCAAGAGCAGCGGGTGGCCGTCCCAGTCGATGCCGGGAACATCCGCAAAAATGGACGCACGAAACGTGTTGGCGATGTTCTCATCAAAGTCAAGGTCTGAATCCGAGTTGGATTCCATTCTGGTTCGAAGTTCGGTACTAGCCATTGCGCTTTCCACCATGAGCTACTTGTTTGAGACAAGGTTACCAGTATTCACGCAAGGTCAGTGCCCAAGGTGGGAAACAATTGATCAGCAGAGGAGTTAAGCGAGGAGCTCGCTTAACGATATACTGTAATGGGAGCACCCCTAGGAAGATGGATCCCAAGGGTGCGAGCGCACCGAACAACTTCAAACTTATCGTCAAAAGTTCACACAGATGTAACAGTAAAGTAAGTCGTAAAATGTAATATCGTTAAGCCTGATGCTTCACTCAATTAAGGTCTCGAGAGGACTGATTGTGGGAGTAGGAGAGTTCTCGCATAGACTTTCAGGTAGTTTTTATCTTATGCCAGACACTCCCCTACCAGTTTACTCCAACCATTCGAGTACACCCTTCTCCACTAAGGGTGGTCCAACACGTCTCCTGGCACACCCTTCGGGCATGCATGAGTCGAGACAATCTAGTCAGCATCCACCTTATGTGGTTATCGTTTCTGCGGTGCATTTGTGTTTCACCCACCGGAGTGAAAACTTCTGCGCATCAGTGTCTTGCCAGGGGCAAACAGTCAAGGTGCCTCATGAACTTGACTATCTATGACACCCTTCCCATATGCATTGATCTCTACTTGACTCCGGAGGCTACCGTGAGCAGTTTATCCATTTACTGATTATGGGTCTCGGGCTTCCGGGATCTACCCCAGGGCACGGTAGTCCGGGAGTGATCCAAGGCGCGCTACCCATGGCCACCACTTCGCATCTACCTTACCTGTGGTAGGAATCATGCTTTCAGTTTCTCTGCACTTCCCTTGCAGATCCTACAGCATTGCGAGCATGTTCAGGCTTCGTAGGTGTAAAACTCTCCCTGTCACCCCGGCAGAACCCGGGACTACCTTTGGGACCCCCACGGTTAACACCCGTTAACTCCGCCAGTTTTGGTCCGTTTTACTCTGAACAACTTGGAGGAGCTCCTCCACCATCCACCCTATGCCCCCTTATATATCCTGCGAACGGCTTACGGTCGACCGGACGGCAGCAACATATACGGTGTTCCAAGCATGGTGGCAAAGATTCCTCTTTGCTAGACTGCACACAACTACACAACCATTTGCCCATGATGTCCTGGCCTCAAGGCGGGGTTGGAGGGGTTTGATAGGAATAATATCTACAATTTACAGCTCCCTCGAAGCTACGTAGCTCACCCAATAGCATCCCCCGGGACCCCAGATTCCAGTATCATGGATGGCTTCGCGTGACAAACATTCCAATCCATTTTTCCGAACTCTCCAAAGGACTTCGTATTGAAAGATAGGGTAACTCAGGACTCTGGGCACGGTAACCCAAGCCCCAAGGCAGGGTAACCTGATCCCGAGAGTAGGGTAACCTTGACAAGCGGACAAATTAACTTTTCCCTGTTACCCTGTCTATCCCGTCACCAGCGATAGACCTCTTTGACCTGTCTCCAGTTACCCGGCCGAGCTAAGCAACTGCCCCTTCATAAGTCCCTAAGTACGCTGACACCGCTCCCACGTGTATCCAGGTACCTATGTCCCTGACCAGCCAATTCTGTCCATTCCCGGAGCCCGGGCTATCGGGTCCGCACAGGTCAAGTATTTACATGCCTGCCGGTTCCTATCAGTTCGCCTCCTGGCTACCTGTATGGCTATAGGTTCCATTTGCCATAGCTCATGTATGCTGGGTCGTTACAATTTCAGATCAATTATGGGTTTAACCCATGCAAAAACTGGTCTGGTGTCGTGTCTGCTAAGCACGGAATGCACCCTAGCAGTGAGCTCTTTGTTAATAAATGGGAACGAACCTGGTGAGAGATTCCAGAGGCGATTTAACTTGCACAGGAAAGGCAGCGGAAATGGCATGACCAGAAAAGGTTGCCATCAGTGGACTAGGTTACCTTACAAGGTTTGGCCACTGGGCGGGCAAAGAAAGTGGACCATGTGATGTTAAGCCAAAAGGACATCCGCACGAAGCATCCGATGGAGAGGCTGGACCACCATATGTTTGGCCCTTTTGTGCTCAAATGTTGGGTGGGTACCGCAGCTTATGAACTCCAGCCGGCCAGCAGGTAGATCATCGACGCAATTTTCAATGTCACGTTCTTGGAACGTTATCGCGAGGATCCAGGACCAGCTAGGACGAAAGAGGTCCCCACCAAAGAGCTGGTGGACAAGGAGCCAAGTTACGTTATCGGAGCTATTGTGGACAATCGATGGTACATAGGAGCAAAAGCAAAGTTTCTGTCACACTTTGTGCAGTACCTGGTTTCATGGGAAGGTTACGAGAATGAGGAGAATTCATGCAAGCCGTATGAGATGCTAGAAGGGACACACCTACAGACTATTTTGAATTTCCACCAAAGATATCCGTCCAAGCCCAGGGACCATAGGGTCTTGTGGGATTCAAGTCGGGAAAATAAAAGATAACGCTAACGCTCCGGGACGGACCATAGAAAAGAGCGGTGTGATGTAATGACCAAGCATACATGAGCTATGGCAGGCGGAACCTTCATCCATACCGGTAGCCAGGAGGTGAAATGGTAGGAACCGCCAGGCAAGCAAGTACTTGACCTACGGAGACCCGCCAACCTGGGCTCCGAGATGAACAGAGTTAGCTAGCCAGGTACATTGGAATCTGGGTACATCCCGGGATTGGTGTCAGCGTACTTAGGGACATCGGAAGGGGCAGTTACTCACCCAGGCCGGGTAACTGGAGAAAGGTCGGAAATGTCTATCTCCGGCAATGGGATAGGCAGGGTAACAGGCAAAAGTTGCCTTGTCCGTCACACAAGGTTACCCTACTCCCAGGATCAGGTTACCCTGCCATGGGGCTTGGGTTACCCTGCCCAAAGTCCTGGGTTACCCTACCATTCAATACAAAGTCCCTCAGAGAGTGCGGGAAAAAGGACTGGAATCTTTGTTACACAAAGCCATGCATAATACTGGAATCTGGGGTTCTGGGAGATGCTATTGGACGAGCTACACAGCTCCGAAGAAGCTGTAAGCTGGAGACATTATTCCTACCATACCTCTGCGGTCCTGCCTTGAGGCCCGGACGTCATGGGCAAACGGTTGCATAGTTGTGTGCAGTGTAGTAAAGAAGGATCATTGGAGACCTGCTTGGAACACGGTATATGTCGCTGCCGTCAGGTCGACCGTATGCTGTTCGCAGGATATAGAAGGGGGCATAGGGTGGAAGGTGGAGTACCTCCTCCAAGTTGTTCCGAGTAAAACGGACCAAAGCTGACAGAGTTAACAGGAGTTAACTGTGGGGTTCCCAAAGGTGGTCGTGGGTGGTGCCGGGCCGACTGGGAGAGTTTTACACCTACCAAGCCTGAAAGTTTCCCCAACGCCATAGGCCCTGATAGGGAAGTACAGAGACACTAAAAGGATGATTCCTACCACAGGTAAGGTGGATCCTGCGTAGTGGTCATAGGTGGCGCCCATTGGAGCCACCCCGGATCACCGTGTCCTGGGGAAGACACCGGAAGTCCGAGAACCATAAATAGTAGATAGATAAACTGCTCATAGTAGCTTCCAGGGCCAAGTAGAGATCAATGTACATGCGAAAGGTGTCATAGATAGTCTAGTTCATGCGGCATCTTGACTGTTAGCTGCGGGCAAGGTGTCGATGCGCAGAGGTTTTCACTCCCGTGAGCTAAATAGAAATGTACCGCAGAAATGATGAACGTATAAGGTGAACACCGACTAGAGCGTGACAACACAGGCATGCCTGAAGGGTGTGCCAGAAGACATTTCGGACCACCCTTAGCAGAGAAGGTTGTGCTTGAATTGTTGAAGTAAACTGATAAGCGAGTTTCTCGCATAAGACAAAACTACCAAAAGGTCTATACGAGAACTCTTCTACTCTAAGAATCAATCCTCCCGAGACCTTAATTGAGGGAAGCATCAGGCTTAAGGATATTAAGTTTTACCGCTTTCTTTGCTCTTATATTGGTGTGAACCTTGGATGATAAGTTTGAAGTTGTTCAGTGTGGTCGCAACCTTGGGATCGATCTTCCTAGAGGTGCCCCCATTACAACCCCAGGTACTTGACTTGTTCCACATAGTGCTTACAATTGCCGGATTTAACCTCTAAATTAGCATCTGCTAGAGCCCTCAGAACCTACTACACATATTCAATATTGCCTTCTTCAGTCTCAGCGTAAATGAGAATGTCCACTAGGCAGGCTGTGCAGAAGCAGTCTAGTATGGAGGACAGGGCCTTAGTGATATATGATTGGAAGGTGGTAGGTCTATGGGTGAGGCCAAATGGCATACTCTTAGACTTGTACAGGCCTTGGCAGGTTCACAAGGCTGTTTCCTATTCTTCTCCTTTCCTCATGGATACCAGGTTGTGCGCCTCTTGAATATCTAGTTTGGTGAAGATCTTCACCTTTGAGATCTGTATGAATGTTTCCATGAGGACTGGTAGTGGTGCCACTGTCTTTAATCATCTAGTTGTTGAATATCCAATAGTCCACGCACATTCATAATGAGCTATTTTCCTTCTTGATAAATAGGATAGGGGAGGCCACTGGCGAGGTGGCGGGTTGCATTAAGTCCTTCTTAAGATTCTCATTGAGCCCACCCCATAAGGCTTCAAGTTCTGGGAGAGACAGGTTGTATAGCGGCCCAAAAGAGGGTTTAAAGCCTAGCAACAGAGGAATAGTGTAGTTATCAGGTCAGGGTAGAGGTAACTGGTTCTGTTTATTCTCCAGAAACCGAGGTATAAAGTCACAGTATTCTGGTAGAACAATGTCTCTGACTTCCTTTTACTCCAGTACCTTGTGTCCTAAAGACCACTTCATGGTATAGGCTCTGAGAAAATGGAAGATGTCTTCTTCTACTCTTTGTATACTAGTCATACCAGAGGTGTAGTTTTTCAGACAGTAGTCAAATTCAAAAGTGATAGTGTTGCTAGCAAACTGGATTATTAAATCATATTGTTTCAACCAGGGAACACTGAGGGTTAAGGCATATCCACCTATCTTGGTGATGAAGGCTGCCAGTACTTCTAGGTAGTTGTTCATCTTCAGCTCTATCGAGGTCAGATGGGTAATTGCACTAGACCTAATCAGTATTCTGTCCTTACTTCTGGTTCAATAGTCTCTTTCAGTTCAAATAAGGAGAGGTGGTAGCAGTAAGCAAAGTCTTTATCTCTAGATACATATCCAGTTGCTCTGGAGTCAATGAGAGTGTAGGAATGGATTACATTTTGGTTGTCTATGATATCACCGGTGATGACTAAGTGCTTATCTTTAGTTCCATTTCCTATTTGATGCAAAGACAAACTAGATATAGATAAACAAGAAAAAGACTTAACATGTCTTATGCCTGTACCATATTCTGCACATGGGACAATTAGTTTTCTGACTGCACAGACTCAGAATGGATACCCTCAGAGACCATGGGATAGTCAAAAGGTGAGGTGCCAGCAGCTTGCATTCTGCAAGGGCTCTTGTTTGTGCTTTGCTGGGCCATATATCTATGCCCTCTACAATAGAAGCATAGGCTTCTACTCATCCAGTCATCTCTCTGGGCATCAGTCAATGTATGGTCTCCTAAGAAGAAGTCCATGGGGCTAGTGGCCATAGCTGTGGTTGCGGTGGTCACCAGAGCAGAGGTGGTGGATCGAGCTTACATGACTGTGGGGGCATACCAAGAGGATGAGAAGGAACCTTTCTTGAAGACCGTATAGGCCTGAATGTTGTTGTATGACTTACTTAACAAGTTGGCATAGGTGGTCAAGGTCTCTAGGAGGTCCATGATAGTGGTTAAGTCACCTCTTAGTTCTGCACTGAGGTTCCAGTACACAGCGCCATGCTTAGCAATATTATTCCAGTTGGTGTCAGCAGCCAGGCATTGAAGGTCAGCTAGGTATTCCATAAATGTGCAGTTCTTCTCAGCAAGATCTCTTATACCTCCTCCCACTATAGCTACCTGATTGAAATCTGTAAATGCTTGTTCCAGTTCTGTTATCAGGGCCATGGTGTCTGCATAATTGATACCTTAAGTGGTGACATTAAGTTGTACTTGCAGGAAGGCAGACCCAGTCAAGATGCTAATGGTATATGCCAAGCAGTGCTGTTTGCTGTTGAACCAGTGGCGATCCCCACAGGGTCTCATACAATACTGGGTGGTGAAGGGAGAGTATTTGTCTATGGTACTATCAAACCTTGTATGGTTTGGGACCGAAGCCTTCTTGCTACCAGCAGGTGGTATATCTGGGGTTGGTAGGGCATTAGTGAGAGCATTGTTGAGTGAGGTGACAGTCGAGTTTGTGCTGGCAAAGTCTTGTTCAGTGGTCGCGAGAGGGGTCTCAAGGCCTTGGACTTCGAGGTAGAAGGTCTGTAGTTCCTCCATCAGGTTGTGTACTTCTTGTTGTAACTTCCAGTCAGCCAGGGACTCGGCAGGAGCTGGGGGGTTTACAGTCTGGAGAAGGACGTCTCAGATACAAGTGAGATAATTGCATCTCTGGTCCTAGGTCAGGTTGCCTAGCTGTTCATTAGACTGGCTGGCAGTATGGGTTAGGTTAGTGAAGAACTTGATAGATACTTCCAGTAATCACAACATGATGTGCTGTGGATTAGATTCTCATAAACGCAACCTTATGTAACAGGCAGAGTCCATGTAGGATCAAGAGCTGAAAGCCTAAGGTACACCATAGTAGGTAGAACAAGGGAGAGGGACAGGTGTACAAATACAACGTGTTTATACCAAGGCTCAAGGGGTTCAGGGGTGGGGTCTCCAGGATCAGGGTCAGGGCTCATAGGATCTGGTGATACAAAGAAGAAACTAAGTTGTAATTCCTAAGTCCAGGTGTAGGCAGGAAATTACCAGGTTGTGTGAGAAAAGAAAATTGCCAAGTGGCATACCCTTTTAGATAACAAAGGAAAATCCTCTACTGACAAATCCCAACACCCCTAACTCCTTCCTCACCTGCAGTAGCACTCTTCCATCACTTTCCATAAGGTTCTGTTATCTGAAACCATGGCTAATCTACCTTCCTAATCCCCAGTCAACTATACAACCTGGGCTCCCATGTATGCAACCAAAAGCCCAATACTATCATACTCCTATCAGGTAGCAGTGACACTAGTGAGTATTCCAAACATTTATTTGGTCAAGTATCAGGCCCTAGTTAGAACTTACTTGTCTGTAGAGGTGGCTACTACTTAATACTATATTGATAGCTGTTCCACACTCCTGAGGCCCACAACCGGTTTCTCAAATGAGCCAAGAGGACTGTCTATCCAATATTCTGTAATATTTATTCTAACACTACCTCGAGAAAAAACCCTCCCATAGGAGAGATTGAATTTGATATAAGCATAAGTGAAGTCTTTGAGAATAAAGATGTTCTCTTCTAGTTTATTGATCACAGGAGGAAGTGATCCCTTAAAGCAGTTACACTCATATAGAAAGAAGATAAGATATCACAATGAGGGATCGATAGGGTATATGAGGATTCTGCCCATACAGACATGTAACTCATAGAAAGACAGCAAAGGCTAATAACTTCCTGAAGGCCAGGGCAGGATAGCCGATACCCACTACTACCAGGACCCCTGAGGTCTAGCAATCATATGTTGCTGGTATGACTAGGTGCAACAACTACCACTAGATCTCCCCAGGTACTACCACTACCTAAAAGACTGATATAAAGTATACAGAAGAGGCAAAGTGGGTAATGATCATGCTTAAGACCTATAATCCCCTCAGGCACCACTGACTTTATTGTCTTTACAGCATATATTGCAACACTCATGGGCCGGTTGGATAGCAGCATAACCTAAACTGCAAATGAACAGATGGTCGCAGATGGGACACGGTCTGACGAAGGAAAAGAGATGGCAGAGGGGCTTACACAGGTAAGAGAATGACTGCTGAAGGGAAACGGTTGGTAGAGGATAAGTTGGTGCTCTGGTAACATCGGAGCAGAAAATGGGAAGAGGAGGTGGTTGTTGAGATTACCTAGTTTAAGGAAGTAATTGAAGCTACCTTTGTTCACATGAACAAGCAATCAGATCAACAAGTAGTGGTAAGCATACAACTACATCAGGACCTGGAATGTACCATTTAAGAATTAGTAAATAAGGACCAAGAACTTTACACAGGCCTGAATGAAGTATGAAGGAAGTTAGAGGACGAACCAGGATCTCAAGGAACAAAGAACATGCACCTGAAAACAGAGGTGTTGGGGGTGGATCAACAGTTGACAACTGAGTTGCAGGATCTGCAACAGAGTATAAAGCAGATGTTTAGCCATTCAGCAAAGGAGACAGCTACAGTTGTGAAGAAAGCGTTGAGTTTATAGTATAAGTGATCAACCCATGACGGTAAGAGAGAGAGAGGCCAGTCAGGGGCATCCCAATGAGATAAGAGAAACGGCCGAGCAGGAAAAAAAACCCAACCAGAGACAATAGAGTGCAGCCTGAAAGGAATGCCAATACTACTGAAAGTGGCTAGAGAGTCCCCAGACCCAAACCAGAGTAATGACAGAATGGATAATGGTGGGGAAGGATCCAGCAGCTACAAAGGCATCTTGCTATTAGGATGGCCAAAATAGTAAATGATAGCTAAGGAAGAGGGGGAACATGTGGTAATCTTGCAACGGGCTGAAGTGTTGGCTTGACAAAATGCATTACATCAGAAGAAACCTGCCGACCCTCATTTCATATGCAAAGCAAAGTCCTATCAGGACATCAAAACCTGGTTGCACATATGCTAGTACTCTTTTAGCCAAAATCCTGTATTGTGAATGGAAGATAAGGATGTGATTATCACGTCTCTGAAGAGGATAAAGGGTGCTAGCATGACACCTTTTAGCAACCAGGATAGGAAGAGCATGGAAGGGTATAAACAGTATACTACTATTATATATAAGATGAACTGGCATAGCATAATGGACATGTCGTGTGATTATTAGCAAAAAGGTCATGTGCTCAATCCCAGGATCTGTCAGAGTAATTGGGGAAAGAGTTAATCTCTACCAATAGGATACCTACACAAAGCCCTCAATTATGCCACCAGCGAAGGTCACCGACCACGGGGTTTTCACTGGGTCTTCAGGAGAGAACTCTCGGCTATCCTGACAAAGTCAAACAAACTAAATCGGTTGGTTGGTTGTGGAGATAAACGTATGCAAAGATCTCTCAGCTAGGCTAAGGGATGGATACCAACTGCGGGGAGGTCGGCTACTCTGATAGGAGTCCCTGGCTGCTATGCAGGCTGTAAGACTGAATTTTAAGTCCATTGGTAGAGGAATATGGAGGAAAATCCCGGCAAGGGGACAATGCCCAAGAGACGATCATTCACCCATACCCAGAAACCAGATAGAGTAGGGCCGGGAAATAACCTACCACATGGGAGGATAACCCTGAGGACAACGGGGCCTAAATGCCATTCGCACGATAAGGCAGAAACGTGCTTCCTAAGGGTTGACACAGAGGGATAGGAAATCCACTGGCATTAATAAGTCTGTCGTCGGAGCTGGTCACTTCGTATGCCGAGATAGGACCAGTAACCCCTTGCCATGGTGAAAGGGTTTGCGTGACTATGATTAGAGCAGACACTGCGCAGAGAGGGGTGGAACACCCTCCTGCCAGTGTGAGGAAATCAGAGTCGAGTGGGGTAAAGGTTTTCAGGGTCTACAAAGTTCGCACAGGAGAAAGTGGGAGGAATAAATAGCCCACGAACACCCAGGCATGGAATATAAATATCAAGGTGCCTCCCTCGCTGTACAGAGAGGATAAGTGATAGAGAAGTGATCTTATCAATATATTCATTCTACGATACCATTCTTAAATTACTTTCATCTTAACACTTCAAGTGAATCTTCCTAGCAATCACTTCACCACATATTAGGCCTTAGTTCAGACTCACTTGTCCTTAGAGTCCACTATGGTCTAACACTATATTGATATTTTCTACACTAGCGAGGCTCGCGACCACCTTCCCCAAATAAGCCTGGAGGACTATTTACCTAGTACCCTCCAACATCTATATTAAATCTACCTCCAACTTAACCTACACATATATGAGATCGAGTTTGAGCTTATCATAAATGAAGTCTTTAAAGATGAAAACATTCCCTTTTGGTTCATTGATCACAGGATCAAGTGGGCCCTTAAGACCCTCATACTAATTGAAAGAAAAAAGAAGATGTCACAACCAAGGATCGAAGATGGATCAGAGGATTACAGCGACTCAGACATGTCACGTACTGAGAGACAGCAAAGGCTGATCAGCGCATGGGGGCCAGGTCAAGATAGCCGCTTTTCCTTACCACCACCGCTACCAGAAAGTGACATTCCACCACCGCAGCTAGGTTCTACACCTACTTCTAGAAATCCGTCCGGGCCACCAGTACCCAGGGGCCCTACTCAAAGTATTACAAAAAGACGCGGCAGACAGAGGTCATGCTCTGGAACCCCGACTCCCTCAGGTGCTACTCTCTTGGGTGTCTTTGCCGTATACATTGGGACACTAATTGGCCAATTGGACCAAAGCATCATACAGACCCAGAATAACCAGATGGCCTCCTATGTGACTCGGTCGGATGAGACAAAGGAAATAGCAGAAGGTCTAGCTCACGTATGGGAATGACTTTTGAATGGGGAAAAGCTGGTATGAGAGGAATTGGTGGTATAGCAAAATACGAGTAGGAAACTGGAAGGAGGAGTTGTAGCGGAGATCATCAGATTTAAGGAAGTGATCGAAGCTAGGCTCGCCCATATGTATAAGCGATCAGAACAACAAGCAACTGTGAGTGGAGAGTGGCACCAGGACCTGGGACGCACTATCCAAGAATAAGTGAGTAGAGATCAAGAGCTCTATGCAGGCCTGAATAAGCTCTGAAAGGAGTTATAGGAGTAACGACGACATCAGAGGACCTGGGAACTGCAGTTTCTCATAGAGCCACAGATGCTCGATAAAGAGGTAATGACAGGGCTCAGGGATATACAGCAAAACATGACCCGGACATTTGCCCCATTGACGAGGGAAATAACCACGCTGGTACAAACAGTGCTAGGCTCACATCAGGAGGGATCAACCCATGATGGAGAAAGTAGGATAGGACAGTCGGGTCCATCCCAACAGGATAAAGGGAAGAGGCCAGCAGGAAGAGACACGCGACCAGAAACCATACGGAGTGGCTCGGAAAAAGACTGTAGCACCTGCCAATGTAGCTGGAGGAGCAGGGGACCAGGCCCCTGGAGACGACAGGTCGGACAATTGTGGAGAAGGACCAAGCCGCCGACCCTCTATTTATATATGAGGCAAAGTCCTACCAGGACATAAAAACCAGGCTACACCCATGCCAGGACTGCTCTAGCCAAAATCCTATGTTGTGGATGGAGGATAAAGATAGGATCATATATGCCTTGGGGAGAATGAAGGGTACTGACATGACACCCTTCAGCAGCTGGTATAGGAAAAGTATGGAAGGGCTGGAAGGCTATGCCACTCATCCTAAATTGATAACATAGGAACAGTTTAGGCGTGAAATAATCATACAATTCTTACTAATTGATGAGGACCAGAAAGCTTTAGGCCAGATGGGAATGATCATGTACGAGAAGGACATCGACAAGTATCTTCCCTAGATGCAAAACTTGAAACACGAAGGCCAAGCTTCAAGAGGTGGCATGGAGGAAGATAATTCAGGACCGACTACAGGAGATGATACTGAGACGGTTGTCTCATAAGTAATGCAACACCGATGCTGAGTGGTTGGAGTGCCTTGGAGTGCTCAGCAACCAGGAGGAAGCCTTTCTCGACCGCAAAAGGCAATGATGAGATAATCCATCCAGCTTGTTGGGTTCATCCAGGCTGTTGAATCGATGAGAAGAGGACAGAGAGAGGAAGCCGAAGCAACAAAAGGAAGAAGGGCGACCTAGCAAGTGCCAGAGGAAGACAGCACCTGGAACTTTCAAATCAGCACGGTTCACCCAGGGCAACAAAGCGACCAAGATCTAAGGGGTTGAGCGTACTGACTAGAAGAAAGCTCACAAGGGAATACCCCAGAACGGGATCGATGAATGCTAGGAAAATAAAAGCTGCCCTTGGTATGAACTGACCAACTACAAGTCGTGAGCTTGTAGGAAGGAAGCAGTTGTCCCAACTATAGAACAGCAGGAAGCAGGGAAGTTTAGGCCCCAAAACATGGCAGTTCAGAATACCACGATCAGCCCAGCTGTGAACCAAACCCATGTGCCACTAACACCTGGACTTTGAGAGTTGTCGGATCAAGAAGGGGGATGGAGGTGTCAACAGGAGGCTGTATATAAGAGGCACGACCTCTGTTCCGAGGTCGGGCAATGGCTTATTCAAGGATGTCGAAGAACCACAGGGACTGGGTTCTGAGCATGGGCAGGGACAGAAGAGCGAAAGGTACTGAAAGCTTGTATAGCAGAGAAAGTTAACCAATGTCAGAGGACGCAATCAAGAATGTGTAACGGGAGCACTCCTAGGAAGATGGATCCCAAGGTTGCGACCGCACCAAACAACTTCAAACGTATCGCCAAAAGTTCACACAGATGTAAGAGTAAAGTAAGCGGTAAAACCTAATATGGTTAAGCCTGACGCTTCACTCAATTAAGGTCTCCAGAGGATTGATTATTGTAGTAGGAGAGTTCTCGCATAGACTTTCAGGTAGTTTATTCCTATGCCAGAAACTCACCCATCAGTTTACTCCAACTATTCAAGAATACCCTTCTCCGCTAAGGGCCATCCGACACATCTCCTGACACACCTGTCGGGCATGGAGGTGTCGATACACTCTAGTCGGTGTTCATCTTATGCGGTTGTCGTTTCTGCGGCACATTTCTATTTTGCCTGCCGGAGTGCAAGCTACTGCGTATCGGTATCTTGCCAGTGGCTAACAGTCAAGACGCCGCATGAATTTGCACTATCTATGACACCCTTCACATGTGCATCGATATCTTCTTGGCCCTGAAAGCTACCGTAAGCCTTTTATCTATCTACTAATGATGGTTTATAGACTTCCGGTGTCTTCCACAGGACACAGTGGTCCGGGAGTGATCCAATGGGCGCTACCAATGACCACTACCTCGGATACACCTCACCTATGGTAGAAATCAGGCTTTTGGTGTCTCTGTACTTCCCTTTCAGAGCCTGTGACGTTGGGACACTTTGGGGCTTGGTAGGTGTAAAACTCTCCCGGCTGCCCCGGCACCACCCGTGACTACCTTCGGGACCACCATGGTTGACACCCGTTAACTGCGTCGGTTTTGGTCCATTTTACTCCGCACAACTTGGAGGAGGTACTCCACCTTCCACCCTATGCCCCCTTGTATATCCTCCGAACAGCTTACGGTCAACCAGACAGCAGCAACGTATACAGTGCTGCAAGCAGGTCTCCAAAGATTCCACTTTGCTAGACTGCACACAACTACGCAACCATTTGCCCATGACGTCCGGGCCTCAAGGCGGGGCTGGAGGGCTGTGATAGGAATAATGTCTCAAACTTTCCACCTCTCCGGAGCTGCGTAGCGTGTCCAATAGCATCTCCCGGAACCCCAGATTCCAGTATTGTGCCTTGTTTCGCGTGACAAATATACCAGCAATTCTTCCCGCACTCCTCGCGGGACTTCGTATTAAAATGTATGGTAACTCAGGACCTTGGGCAGGGTAACCCAAGCCCCATGGTAGAGTAACCTGATCCTTAGGGTAGGGTAGCCTAACCGGTGGACAAGATAACTTTTTCCTGTTACCCTGTCTATCCCCTCGCCAGAGATAGACACTTCTGACCTTTCCCCAGTTACCCTCCCTAGCTGTGTAACCGCCCCGTCAGAGGTCCCTAAGTATATCGACACCGCTCCGTGGTGTATCAAGGTACCAAAGTCCCTGACCAGCCAAACCTGTCCATTCTCGGAGCCCGGGCCATTGGGTCTCCGCAGGTCAAGTACCTGCTTCCCTGCCAGGCCCCACCAGTTCGCCTCCTGTCTCCCTGTATGGGTATAGGTTCCGTCTGCTATAGCTTGTATATGCTGGGTCGTTACATCACTCCCCTCTTCCCTGTGGTCCCTCCCGGACTGTTCGCGTCGTCTCTTATTTCCCTGAACTGATTCCCCCTACACCCTAAGGTCCCTGGGCTTGGACGGATATTTTTCGTGGAAATCCAACATGGCCTGTAGGCCTGTCTCTTCTAGCATCTCATATGGGTTCCATGAATTCTCTTCAGCCCCGTAGCCTTCCCATAAAACCAGGTACTGGACGAAGCGTGACGGAAACTTCACCTTTGCTCCACCGTACCATCGACTGTCCACAACAGCTGCGATAACGTAACTTGGCTCCTTGTCCACAAGCTCCTGGAACGGGACCTCCTTGACCCTGCCAGATCTCAGATCCTCGCGCTATGGCTTGAACAATGTGACCTTGAAAACCGTGTGAATGCTCCATCCGGGGGGCAGTTGGAGTTCGTAGGCGCGGTTACCCACCTGATGTTTGACCACAAAAGGTCCAAACATCTGGTAGTCCAGCTTCTCCATTGGATCCTTCGTGCAGATAATTTTCCAGTTCATCATCACACGGTCCACTTTCTTTGCCCGCCCAGCAGCCACATACTCTAGGGTAACGTAGTCCAGTGATGGCAACCTTTTCTGGTCCTGCCATTTCCGTTGCCTTGCCTGTGCCCGTTGAATTGTTTTCCGAATCTATGCCGAGGTTCCTTCCCATTCCTTAACCAAGAGCTCACTACTAGGGTGTATTCCTGAATTATCAGACACGATACCGGACCAGTTTGTCTGCGGGTTACATCCATAATTGATCTCAAACGGTGACAAGCTAGTGGATTCTGATGTGGAGGTGTTGTGCGCATACTCCGGAAGAGGTAGTAGCCAAACCCAATCATCCCGTTGGTAGGAACAGTAACTATGCAAGTACTGTTCTAATGTCTGATTAGCCCTTTCGGTCTGCCCATCAGTCTCAGGGTGGAATGTAGTCGAAACATTTAGTTGTACTTGCAACAAGTGTATCAGACTCATCCAGAACTTGGATGTGAATCGGCTATCTCCATCAGAGATGATTGACTGCGGGAGTCCGTGAAGGCGTCAAACCTCCTGCAGGAATATCAAGGCAAGGTCCTTGATTGGTACCTCAGTGGTCAGGGCTATGAAATGTGCCATTTTCGAGAATCTATCCACTATGACCCAGATCTTGGTATACCCTTCGGATGCAGGCAGTGCTACAATGAAGTGCATTGAAATCGCTGTCCACGGTCCCATAGGACCAGCAATAGGTTGCAGCAGACCGAACTTCTTATACCTGATAGACTTATTTCTTTAGCACGCATCACATGTCCCCACATAGTCGGTAATG
The DNA here is from genome assembly GCA_003182015.1 of Tuber magnatum. Taxonomy (NCBI): domain Eukaryota; kingdom Fungi; phylum Ascomycota; class Pezizomycetes; order Pezizales; family Tuberaceae; genus Tuber; species Tuber magnatum. The sequence goes on along the minus strand of PYWC01000085.1, from coordinate 708,915 downwards.
TGCTCATCCATCACAGGCCAATAGAAGTTAGCCCTAACCCGGCCAATGGTCTTGTACCTCCAGAAGTGTCCCGCGATTCGGGAGTCATGTTGTGCCTTCATGATTCTCTGCTTCAGATTCTGACCCTTGGGAACATACTACCTGTTCTTGTACAGGAGTAAGCCCTTTTCCGTCGTGAAATATCAGTCACCCTCTTTGTAACCGGCAGCTGTTGCCTTCAGGATCCTCAAGTGTTCCTCATCTTCAATTATCGCTACCCGGAGTTTATCCAAAAAGGAAGACTGGAGCCAAAATCCCTGGCACACCTGCAACACTTGTGGTCGCATAATGTCCCGCTCCCGGCTTCCAACCCACTGTCCAGGGTGAAAAAACGACTGTGGCGGAAAATCACTCCCCCCTTCAAGGTTGTAGTCGCTACGCCGCGACAAAGCATCTGCCTTCTCATTCAACCACCCTTCACGGTAAACCACCTTGAAGTTAAATGGTTGCAGGAACTCAGCCCAGCGGTGCTGCCTTCAGTTGAGGACCCTGGTACTATTGAAGTACTCCAAGTTCTTATGATCCATATAGATCAGCAACTGGTCCATTACTGAGCGTAGCAAATGATCCTATTCCTTGAACGCCGCCACGATGGCAGTCACTCCCTTGTCATGGACATCATAATTAATCTCTGCCGGGTGAAACTTCCATCCATAGTAGGCTACTAGATGCCATCTCTTATCTTCACAGAACTGGGAGAGAACGGCCCCTAATGTGAAGTCACTAGCGTTGGTTTCCAGTCAGGTTGGCCATTCAGGGTCAAAATGTGCTAGGATAGGTTTGGACGTGAACACTTCCTTCAAATGGTTGAAGGCCTACTCACACGCAGGTGTCAATTCCCATCGGACATCCTTCTTTGTCCAGTCCATCAGAGGTTTCGCTATCTTGCTGAAACCTTCTGTGAACCGACGATAGAAATTGAGAAAGCCCATAACGCTTTGAACGTCAATGACACATGTCGGAGGTGCCCAGTCCCTGATAGTCTGCACCTTCTCCAACAACATAGAGATCCCCATATTGGAGATCCTATATCCACCGAATTCGGCCTCCTGCTGATGGAAACTGGACTTCTTCGTACTTACGCATAGTCTGGCTTTCCACAATTTCTCCATCACAGGTCTCACCATCGCAACGTGCTCTTCCATAGTTTCGGAGTAGCTCAGGATGTCATCCATATATGCAATCACTCCTTCATCCATGAGGTCCCAAAAGACCTCTTGTATCATGCTCTAGAAAGTTGCTGGGGCGTTACATAACCCAAATAGCATGACCATGTACTCATACAGTCCATATCTGCACCAGAAGACCGTCTTCTATTCCTCACCTTCTGCCATCCTCAGAAGGTAGTTGCTGTTCTTCAAGTCCAACTGGGTGAACACAATGGCTTTTTCTAACCTATCGCACAGTTCATTCATCAACGGTAGGTGGTACTTACTCTTCCCTGTGATTTTGTTCAGCCCTCGGTAATCTATTACCGGTCTTAACGTACCATCTGGTTTTCGCATGAAGAGGGTAGCGGCTTCTGCCGAGGAACTAGACCGCCGAAGCTTTCCGGTTTGCAGCATGTCATTGAGATATTCCCGCAGTGCCTTAAACTACTTTTCCGATAACAGATAGATAGGCCCGAAAGGAGGTTGAATCCCGCGTTGCAACTCGATCGTCTGTTCATATGTCGCATGCTCCGGTAGAGCCTCAATCGGTTCTTGACAGAAGATATCCCCATAAGCTTTATACTCGGGGAGTAGCTTAACCATAATGTCAGCACCTTCCTCATCAGAGAATTACACAATTCCCAATAGGTACACATTACTAGGGTCTTCCGCTAGTAACTCTGGCTCCGTCATGAACACTAACCGCCCCTGCTCTGCCAGGCAGTTAGCCTTGCAGAAATCTAAGTGCCAGGTTAGTGATCTAGTCTTCACATCTATGTCGGGATTATGGTCTCTCAACCAAGACATAGGTAGGTACCCATCCACCTTAGTGTCGGGCATATCTGCGACTTCAAAGCGTATCTCATTGTGGTGGTTACCTATCCTCATCTCTAATGACTTGATATAATATAGACCTGACCCAGGAATATGATTACCGATGGCGGCACTTATCGGCATGTGTACCTTTTGTCGTACACAAGGTGCCTGAGTCTGCTCAACCTATCGGCTACTAAGCACCAGCTCCGTAGCTCCACTACCGAGTAGCAGGAGCCCTTCCGCCCTTACCAGTCTAGCTCCTATCTTCCAGTCTAACTTGACCTGCAGGTGGACAGACTTAGTATGAGGGGGCAAGTTGTCACGCTTCTGCCTCCCCGCTTGTGTTGGGGACATAGTCATGTTGGCTTAGTAAATCGCTTTGGTATCTTGTCTTTCGACACAAGAGCGGCCACAAGGGGTCGGTAAACGTTAAGGGATTGGAATTCGTCTTTTCAATAACTAGGGTGTTTACCATGATGCCAGCATGATTTCTGGTACGAAACCCTCCTCAGGTAAACTTGGAAATAGTACTGTTTATTTGATCAAGTCCCGCCCGAACCAATTCCGCTTGTATTAAACATAACAATTTTCCCTGGTATGGGTAGAAGTCCGCTATCGGACCAGTTCCCAGTGAAGCAACCTTGCTTCCCCGAGGTCGAGCCTCTCCTTTAGCAAGACCTCACCCAGCCCCCACTGAAATAATGTCCCCTGACTTGCCCATCCAGCTAAGAAAATCCTGAAAGAAATACATATAACTAGAACAGAGGAAATAACCAGAAACCCAACCAAGGAGAGATAGCCCAGCCCACCGCGCATGGCCCGCAACATCTACCTGCCCACACCACCTGGGTGTAGTCAGTATCCGCGTCGTTTATGTGGTGCAAGGGTACTTACCCATCTCCTCAGCCACCCCTGTGGCTCATATCCATCTATCCCTCACGGGTCTATTGCTCCAGGTTAATAAGGTTATACCTTAAACAGAATGGGTTCTTACCTATTCCGAGCCGTCAGTATCAACCGCCATGATCTGAGGTGGTGCCTGGTGGACTTCAAGTATCTTTGACGAGGAAGCCTGAGCTGGCGGTTCAATGCGCTTTAGCCGCTTGTCTGTCCCTGTCGGCTCGCTTACAGGGGCTGACCGTTTCAACCCACAAGCCTGTTTGCATGAACTAACGACTGGGGACGTAGCGCTACACTTCCTCCAGAAGTGACCACTTGGTCCACACTTGGTGTACTGGTTGTGCTTGCTCCGACGTTCGGTTAAAGTCGACGGGATTTCCTTATACGCTATTGCATACTCAGAACTCGCTGGCTTTGCCTGTTTCTCCGCATTGAAATTAGTAGGTTTGGCCGGACTCTGGTTCTGTCTGCCCCAAACCTTTTCCTTCTTCTTGAACCTCCCACAAGTCGATGACCTATCGTCCTTCTTTTCCATTGGCGGAGAGTGTTGGGCAGGATGGATAACCCTGTTACGGAACCAGGTGTTGTCTTCCAGCGTGTGTTCAACTTTCCGCAGAAGATCAAGGTAGTCGTTCAAGTCTATTGGATGGGGCTCCTTGAGTGCCCAAGCGTTCTGAACTTCCTGGGTAATACCCGACCGTACCTTGTCTCATACCTGTACTGGATCTGTATAGCTAAGCTTATACATGTAGTCAATTATCTTGTCCAGGTACTCAACAATATGATGTGGCTTCATCACCAGGTCTTGCCACTCGAGAAGGGATCGGTCTTGTTCTGCTTAGTCACCACTGAAACTTCGTTCCAGTTGTCCCCGGAATCCTTTCCACGTTCGCGACGGGTTACTGTTGTTAACAGAAACGCCAGTACACTTGGCTGCCTCTTTGTTGATGTGTGAGTGCAGCCCAAGATATCATGTTCGGGCGGTATCTTCGAAGAGGGGGATCACTAGGTTTACCTTGTCTATATCGGTCAACCTGCACCCCGCAAAGTATGCGAACTTGACCTCCACCAATGTTAGGAAGCTTGCAAGTTCAGTAACCTTTCTCTTGAACGCCAGAATACCGCTCAGCTTGTCCGGCTTCTTCTGCCGCTGTCGGGTGGATGGCAGTGAGGTCGATCTGCTCTGGAAATCCCGGTGTAGCTTGTGAGCATGGCGGTCCCACTCTCGTTTCTTCTTGTCACTCCAACCATCCTTGCGAGCACCAATGAAGCGAGTCAAACCAGGGAGACAATCGGCATCATCATTGTCCGTACTATCGTGGTCGGAGTCCCCTGTATCTCCTCCCGCTCTGGTTGCACCAACTCCTGGAGACGCATTTCCATCTCCACGATCTCCGCCATTTCCGCCTGGTGTCTCCCGTGGTCTATCATGCTCATCGAACCGTTCCTCCTGGCCATCCTGATGCACATCCTCCGAGGGGTTAGCCCCAGATGGTACTGATGCGGATGGTGGAACAGGGCCTCACCCACTCTCAGGAGTTGGGTTAGGCACCACCTGAGTTATCCGCAGAAATGCCTGTAGCTCTGGGCAGCTCAGGGGTTGCATCTGGGGGCCAACGTGCCTCCATGAGCCACAATACCCACATGTTGGCCATCTATCTCCTGCCTTCTTCCTTCTTCGATGCCTTACCGGGGTCCGTTGTTGCTTCCTGCACCGATATGTGTGGTAATGGATCCACCCCGTACGGGTTTCTTCCGATTTGCAGCCCAACAGGCAAAACTTGTCTGGGCTGTCCGACTCGCCACTGGTGATTGTGGGGAGCAGGGAAGCAGGAGTCGGTTTCGAGGGGGCAGAGGGAATCACGGGTGCTCAAGGAACGGAGCGAGCAGGTGTCCCAGTTCCGGGAATCGGCGTCCCCCATGATGGAGCTATGGGTACTCGCTCTTGCTGGCACCTTACCTGTTCGAAAGGTCCAGGTGAGGCCGTGTGCAGTGGTCGAGACCCTGGGGTAGCCGATACTGCTGGCGGGAAGGCTGTGGCAGGAAAGGTATCAGGAGCAGGCAACGAGACGGGTAGATGTGTGGCTCTTGGGGTAGCTATATGAGGTACAGGAGTTCCAACCAAAAGTGTTGCAGGAGGGTTAATGGGAGCAGGGGTCGGCCGAGGCGTAGGGTCAGGTGTGTCTGGTGCCATGATAGACTTTAGCTCCCAGCTCCTTTTCTTAACGCGATGCCCATCGGTTGGCCCAATCGCCAGACTTCCAGAATGACTGCAGGCGATCGATGAGGGGACAGACAGTGAGCCTGTTGATGCTCTGGTGAAGGACGAGGTATAGCTGTAGCCTTCACCCTTGAGGCTTTCCAACATTCGTATAGCCACGGGGCTTGGGTATGCCCTCCACTGTTCATCCCTCACTCTCATAGCCAGTTCCATCCCGAAGATCTCAGGCTTCATGTGGACAAGTAGGAGTGGGGACGCCGCCTCTATCATCAGTACGTCCTTTCCAGCATCAATACGATAACCTCCTGCAAAGGCCCTATCCAGCGCTGCCATACGATCCTTCAATGCCTTCTGGTCTCTTAACATTCGCAGGTATGCCTCCTGCTGTACTTTCATCCATTCCACTGCTGCCGCAGTATTTCCTTTACAGAACACCTGCTGCTGCTGGGCATTCCAGTTCTTCCGTTCCCGATTGGCGTCCTCGATCGACTTGGATACCTCGCGGACGATGTAAGGTACGACAAAGTCGTGGAAGAACTCGCCAAATGGGACCCCTTGCGGCGGGGGAGGGAACATGTCGTGGACGAGGGGGGAATCTTGAAAGAATAAAAGCGCTGCAGCGCAAGGGTCTGTAATCATAAGATCAACAAATTCATCAGGTAACGGAATAGGTGCGGCCTGCAGAAGCAACTGGTGACCGTCCGATTCAATATCAGTGACATCTGCGAAAACCGTCGCACGAAATGTGATGGCGGAGTTCTCGTCAAGGTTCACGTCCGAATCCGAGTTGGATTCCATGCGGGTTCGAAGTTCAGTACTAGCCATTGCGTTTTCCACCCTGGGCTACTTGCTCTGGACAAAATTACCAGTGTTCACGCAAGGTCCATGCCGAAGGTCACAAAACAATTAGTTAGCAGAGGAGTTAAGCGAGGAGCTCACTTAGCAATATACGGTAACAGGGGCACCCCTAGGAAGATGGATCCCAAGGTTGCGATGGCACGGAACAACTTCAAACTTGTCGCCAAAAGTTCACGGAGATGTAAGAGTAAAGTAAACGGTAAAACTTAATATCGTTAAGCCTGACGCTTCACTCAATTAAGGTCTCGAGAGGATTGATTGTGGGAGTAGGAGAGTTCTCACATAGACTTTCAGGTAGTTTTGTCTTATACCAGAAACTCCCGCATCAGTTTACTCCAACTATTCGGGCACACCCTTCCCCACTAAGGGCAGTCCGACATGTCTCCTGACAGACCCGTCGGGCATGCAGGAGTCGACACACTCTAGTCCGCGTTCATCTTATGCAGTTATCGTTCCTGCAGTGCATTCCCATTTTGACTGCTGGAGTGAAAACTTCTGCGCATCGGCGTCTTGCCCGTGGCTCATAGTCAACACGCCGCATGAACTTAGACTGTCTATGATACCCTTCCCATGCACATTGATTTCTACTTGGCCCCAGAAGCTACCGCGAGCGTTTTATCTATCTACTAATTACGGTTCATGGACTTCCAGTGTCTTCGGCAGGACACAGTGGTCCAGGAGTGATCCAATGGGCGCTACCCATGACCACTACCTCGCATACACCTCACCCGTGGTAGGAATCATCCTTTTGGCGTCTCTGTACTTCCCTTTCAGAGCCTAGGACGTTGGGACACTTTCGGGCTTGGTAGGTGCAAAACCCTCCCAGTTGCCACGGCACCACCCGGGACTACCTTCGGGACCCCCACGGTCAACACCCCTTAACTCCGCCAGTTTTGGTCCGCTTTACTCCGACCAACTTGGAGGAGGTACTCTATCTTCCACCCTATGCCCCCATGTATATACTCCGAACCGCTTACGCTCGCCCAGACGGCAGCAACGCATACAGTGTTGCCAGCAGGTCTGCAAAGATTCCACTTTGCTAGACTGCACACAACTATGCAACCATTTGCCCACGACGTCCAGGCCTCAAGGCGGGGCCGGAGGGGTATGATAGGAATAATGTCTCCAATTTTCCGCCTCTTCGAAGCTGCGTGGCTTGCCCAATAGAATCTTCCGGAATCCCAGATTCCAGTATTATGCATGGTTTCGCATGACAAACATTCCAGTCATTTTTCCCAAACTCCTCCCGGGACTTCGTATTGAAAGGTATCGTAACTCAGGACCCTGGGCAGGGTAACCCAAGCCCCATGGTAGGGTAACCTGATCCTGAGGGTAGGGTAACCTGACCAGTGGACATGATAACTTTTCACTGTTACCCTGTCTATCCCGTCGCCAGAGATAGACACTTCTGACCTTTCCCCAGTTACCCTGCCTAGCTGAGTAACTGCCCCTTCACAGGTCCCTAAGTGCGTTGACCCCGCTCCCGCGTGTATCCAGGTGCCTAAGTCCCTGACTAGCTAACCCTGTTCCTTCTTGGAGCCTGGGCTATCGCATCTCCATACGTCAAGTACTTACTTGCCTGCCGGTTCCTACCAGTTCGCCTCCTGGCTCCAGGTATGGGTATAAGTTCCGTCTGCCATAGCTCATATATGCTGGGTCATTACAGAATGACCCCAGACCTGAACTTGGGACAGCAAGACTTCATATTCCCCCCTGCGTAGAAAAGGTTCCAACCCGGTACACATGAAGAGGGAACTGTTGTGGGGAGCAACTCAGGGCACTGGAACCCTTGCCACCAAAGATTGTACACGGAAAACAAGTTGGGACAGTGCAGGGCCACCTGCAGGTACTCCCCTAGTCACAGGATAGCACCACCGGCGACGGTGAGTCAGTCGGCTACCAGTTGCTAAGCAAGAGAATGGACAGTGGGCTCGCCTTAAATTGTCCGCAATGGCAGGAATCAAGCACCTAAGACCAGGTTAGAAATGTCGCTCCCTCATCTATTCACTGGTGGAATAGACCGGTATGATTAAATATCGTTATTGAGGAGAAAGAAGACAAGAAAGAAGACAACAAAGGAGACATGCATACAAGGGCCCGAGTTTTTCTAAGGAGGCTTGAATAGCTGAAATCGTGTAGGCAGAATAACAAACACCCAAGATTATTGAATGCCCAAAACAAAAAGTCCCTTAAACGAAGACAGAGTAACTCTACAGGGGAACTAAAGCGACAGAAAACTCAAGTCCCAACACCTACACATTACAAGCGCCCGCGAGGACCAGCCCACCTGAGAATACAAGAAGAACGAGTACCGATTCGCATGTTATTGGACTCCGGCTGGCACATCTTGGTTATATGTGAACAGCTAGTCCAGAAACTGGGACTGGTGACGATACAGTGAGACACCCCTATTTGTATAACTTGGTTTGATGAAGCATAACCCCAAAATGTTGAAAGGTACTATACCACCCCTATCATGCTGGAAATTGGAGCAAACGACCATTGTTCAGAAATTACATATAAAGTCATGAGTCAGGGGATCCATGACTTATTAATTCTATTTGGTTGATGGCACTACCAACACCCGCTATCATTCAGAGAAGACCCGAGCAGATGGGCAGTCCAGGCAGAGCACTGCAAGCAATACCTGAAACCAGAGGAGGAAGGGATCTGCATTGAATAGGATAAGACAGTGACCTTGGACTCTGCAGCAAGATATGTAGGCTGAATTGTGGGCCCAGAAGGCCTAGAGTTAGTAGAAATATGAAGCCTGCCAAAACCCTACGAGGAGTATGCCAATCACTTCCTGCCGCAAGTAGCAGAACAGCTCCCAAATCATAACACCTTTAATCCTGAGATCAAGGTCATTGAGGGTGGGAAGCCCCCATGGGAGCCAATATACCAGTTGTCCAGAAAGGAACTGCGGGTGTTGCAAGAGTACCTTGACAAAATACTACATGAGGGGAAAATAACGCTGAGCCAGTCCTCCGCAGGTGCACCAATACTGTTTGTGCCAAAACCTGATGGGTGGCTGAGACTATGTGTGGACTACCACAGGCTTGACAAGGTTAGGATTGCCAACTGGTACCCTCTACCCCTCATGAGTGAACTCAGAGATTGATTAGTCAGGTCGCGTATTCTTACCAAGTTGGACCTAAAGGATAGGTACCACTTCATACGCATAAAAAAGGTGGACAAGTGGAAAGCTGCTTTCCACACTCAATACGTTTATTATGAGTACCAGGTAATACCATTCGGGCCAGTAAACGTGCCTGCTACCTTACAAGACTTGATGCATGTGGTTCTAGGAAGGTTCCTGGACTGGAGAGTGGTCATATGTATAGATGACGTCCTGATCCACTCAAAAACTAAGGAAGACTACGTCAAGCTAGTCAAGGAGGTATTGGCCGAGTATTGGAAATACAGGTTAGCAGTGTCTATTACTAAGTCAGTATTTCACACGAAGATATGGGAATTTCTGGGATACATAGTGAAGACCAATGGGATCAGTTTGAGTAATCGAATAGTATAAGCTATAAGGGAAGCGAAGGAACCAGAGTCCGTAAATGACATACAAATATTGGTAGGATTTGCAAATTTCTACTGCAGATTTATCCAGAATTTCTCTGGAACTTGTAAACCCACAATAGTGTTATGAAAGGCGACCCTAGGGGATTCCCCTCAGGAAATGAACAGGAGGAAGCTTTCAAGTTCCTGAAAGAACAGTTCATGACGGCCCCTATTCTGGCACATTTCCACACAGACTGAAATATGATGGTGGAGACCAATGCAAGTGATTTTGCGTTAGGGGGTATACTGTCACAATGTATCGAAAAAAGGCTACACCCAGTAGCATTTCACTCCAGAAAGCTCAACTCAGTAGAACGCAACTACGATGTTCATGATAAGGAGTTGCTCGCCATAGTTGTAGTATCCAAGAAATAGTGTCACTACCTACTGGGAACAAAGGAACCCATCGCGGTAGTTACCGATCATCAGAATCTACAATGCTTCCTTACCACCAAGGCCTGGAGTGCCAGGCCAATAAGGTGGGTACAGAAGTTGGTAGATATTAGCTTCGAAATTTTGTACCAACCATGGTCAAGGGGCTGAAAACCAGACGCATTAAGCAGACGGCCAGAGTACCGTCCCAAGGGGGGAGCTGCACAAAGCAAGAAGCTCTCAATCTTAAACCCTGCACATTTTTAACCAGGTTATAGTTATAGTGGTAGGAAGAGAAGAGGATCCAGGTTCAGGACAGAACACGCCTAAGCCAGAATATATCCGAGCTATGAGATTACACCCAGAAGCTCAGATTCCAACACAAGGCTCAAGCAAAGTGGCAGGATATGACATCTACATCCTAGAAGAGGCAATAGTACCTGCTCATAGACAAGTGACAGTAGCCACCGGAATAGTCTTAGCATTACCAGCATGAACCTAGGGCCAAGCAGCTCCTAGAAGCGGCCTTGCTGTACACCAAGGGATCATGGTCAGGGTAGGACTCATTGACAGTGACTACTGGAGACAAGTAAAGCTGCTGCTATTCAACTTGAAGGACCAGGACTACCATGTGGAGAAGGAGGAACGAGTTGTACAACTCATAATGGAAAGAATTCAGGATGAGGAGCTCCGTGAAGAAATGGGGCTAGATGGTACTGAGATAGGTCAGGGAGGATTCAGGAGCATGGGAACCAGTGTGGTCAAAACCCTAACTGAAGCCAGTCAGCTGAGAGAGGAAAGTGGGCAAAATCAATACTTCGATAAATTCAATCAGAAAATACACATGGCCCGGACAAGCGAAGCAACCATGCTAACCAGCACAGTGGTTATCAAAGCAACGGCAGAGAAATTTGATGCCCAATTCCGCAGACAGGTAGAGGAAAAGGGAGGGACAGACTAGGACTGGAAGATGAGGAGAGACGAGTTGGAGAGGCTCCGAGATGAGGGAAAGGAGATGCCAACGCATGGAACTTTAGGGAAAGGTATCCTTTAGTACAAGGGACGACCATTCATCCTAAAGGACAAGTCCCTACAAACACTGATTGTTCAGAGCAGCCCTGACTCCAAGGTCACGGGGCATATCGGCCAGGAAAAATGAGTAGAAATTATAACAAGAGACTTCTACTAGAAAGGGCTCGCAGAGTGGTTAAACGACTATGTGCAATCCTGTGACAAGTGTCAATATAACAAAGCGCCATGACATACAAAGTATGGATTTCAACAACCATTTGATATACCCTATGTGGCGTGAACCTCTATCTCAACAGACTTTATAACGCAACTACCAAAGTCAGAAGAAAACACTCAGATCATGGTAGTAGTCGACCACTTCACCAAAATGACCCATTTCATAGAGCTTAAGGAAAATGCAATGGCAAAGGATATGGTCTAGACCGGTCTCCAGGAAGTATAGAAACTTCATGGGCTACCAACAGAAATCATCTCGGACATAGACTTGAAGTTTGCGGAAGAATTTCAGGAATTGCTGTGCAAACTCCGGGGCATTAAGCGAAAAATGTGAATAGTCTATCATCTGCAAACAGATGGGCAGACAGAGAGAACCAACCAGGTGCTGTAGTGCTATCTGCGAAGCTCCATTAACTACGATCAAGATGACTGGCACCAACTGCTTCCACTAGCAGAACATGCCTACAATAAGTCTATTACAAGTGCGCATGGACTAACCCCGTTCTACGGGAACTATGGATATCACCCAGAAACCGAATAGGTGAAGGCACGAGAAGTTTGAAAGTCAGGAGCTACCACATAAGCTCACTGGATGAAGGAAATACATGGACTGGCGATAGCTACCTTAAAGGCAATCTAAGAAGCAATGGGATGGTACTACGACAAGAAAGCTAGGCCATAGCTAAACTTTCAAACTAGCGACTTGGTCATGCTAAATACCAAGAATATTCACACAAAACGCCCCGCCAACAAGCCTAGCCGAAAGTTGTATAGGCCATTTAAACTTTTGGCACCATGTGGCAATGGAGCATTTAAGCTTGAAATCTCAGGGCACTGGAAGATCGACTCTGTCTTCCATATATCATTGTTGGAGCCTGATCGGACATCAGTTTGGCCAGCTGAGGAGCAGCCTCCCAGGGCGCCAGAGGAGATAGATGGCGATCCAGAGTGGGAGGTTGAAAAGATAGCAAAGAGCGAGGTTATTTCATATACTCATAGAGTTCACAGGCATACTAGGAGGATCCGTAAGCTTAGGTACTTTGTGAAGTGTGGGAGGTGCTCAGAGAATGAAAATACCTGGGAACTGTAGGCATATTTAGGGTATGTAGCAGAACTGGTGGAAGGGTTCCACAGAGAAAACCCGGAAATGCCACGGACATAGAGAAAAGATGACAAGGAAAGGTTTTCCTAGATGTGTCCAAGTAAATACGCAAAGGTGTTACACCCTATCTTGCCACGTCCTTAAAGGAGTTTAATCTGTACACTATTAGAGAAATAGATTATAGAGATTCAAGCTCAACTCTTAGAGAGGGGAGCTCGTGTTGCACATAAGATGAACTGGCATAGCGTAATGGGCATATTATGTAATTATTGCCAAACAGGTCACATGTTCGATCCCAAGGTCCATCGAAGTGATTGGAGAAAGAGTTAATTTCTACCAATATGACACCGGCACAAAACTTACAATTACACCACCAGCAAAGATCGCCAACCACGGGGTTTTCACTGGGTCTTCAGGAGAAGACTCTCAGCTATTCTGACAAGGTCAAACAAACTAAATAGGCTGGTTGGTTCTGGAGACCAATGCATGACAAGATCTCTCAGCTGCGCCAATGGATAGATGCCAACCAGGAGGAGGTTGGCTACTCTGATAGGAGTCCTCAGCTGCCATGCAGGCAGTAAGACTAAATTTCAAGTCCGTTGGTGGAGGAATGCGGAGAAAAATCCTGATGAGGGGACGATGCCCAAGAGACGATCATTTACCCATACCCAGAAGCCTGATAAGGTAGAGCCGGAAGATGGCCTACTGCAAGGGAGGTTAACACTGAGCGCAACAAGGCCTGAATGCCATTAGCTACGATAAGGCAGAAATGGGCTTCCTGCGGGTTGACGCAGAGGGATAGGAAATGCACCTGTATTGATAAGTCTGTCATCGGAGCTGATCACTTCGTAGGCAGAGATAGGAGCAGTAACCACTTGCCCTAGTGAAAGGGTTCGAGTGACTATAATTAGAGTGAACACTGTGTAGAGAGGGGTGGGACACCCTCCCCGCTGCTTGAGGAAATCAGAGCCAAGCATGGTAAAGGTTTTCAGAGTCTACGATGTTCACACATGAGAAAATGGGGGGAATAGAGAGCCCCGGAACACCCTGATACAGAATATAAATATTGAGATGCCTCCGACGCTATACAGAGAGGATAAGTGTGAGAGAAGAGACCTTATTGACATATTCATTCTATGATACCATTCTTAAATTACTTTCATCTTAACACGTTAAGTGAGCCTTCCTAGCAATCACTTCATCACATATTGGGCCTTTGTTCAGACTTGCTTGACCTTAGAGTCAGCTACCACCTAACAACTACTTGCATTGTGTTGCTGATGTGGGAACAGTTCAGGTAGGAGATAATCATACGATTCTCACCAATCAATAAGACCGAAAAGGCTTTCGCTCAAATAGGAAAAATCAAGAATGAGAAGAATATCAATAAGTACCTCATTCAGATGAGAATCTTAATTATCAAGGCTGAGGTTGAAGCGACCGCATAGAGGAAAATGGTCAATGACCAACCACCAGAAGCAATACTGAGACAGCTGTCTCATGGATGATATGACACAGATACCGATTAGCTGGAGTACTTTCAAGTAGTCAGAAGTAGGAGAAAGCTTTCCTCGCTGGCGAAAGGTAACAACAGGGCAATTCGACTAGCTCATTAGGTTCTTCTGGTCCTTTAAAGCAGAAAATGGAGAATCAAGGATATCAGCCAAAACCCAGAAAGGAGGAAGGGCAACCTAGCAAGTTCCAGAGCAAAGTGGCTACTAGGAACTTCAAGTCAGTAAGATTCGCCCAGACCAATCAACAGACCAAGGCCCAAGGGGTTGAGCACAACAACTAGAAGAAAACTCATGAAGGAATACCGCAAAACTTAGTTGATAAGTGCTGGGAAAATAAAAGCTGCACCCGGTCGAGACTCACCAACCACAAGTGAGGAGCTTGTAGGAAGGGAGCCATTGTAGCAATGATAAAGCAATAGAAAGCAGTTAAGTTTATGCTCTAAAAAACTAGAGGTTCAGAATTGTAACCGGTATGGGTTACGAGGATTTTATGTTTGGTTTCACAGTATCGTTTGATACTTGTAGTGTTTCGTGTGGTATTGGTTGATACACACATTGTTTTATGTTTGGTTTTACAGTATCGTTTGATACTTGTAGTATTTCTTGTACTATCGGTTGATACACACATTGTTTTATGTTTGGTTTTACAGTATCATTTGATACTTGTATTGTTTCGTGTGCTATCGGTTGATACACACAATGTTTTGCAATATCACTCATACTGGAGATAAGCGATATGCTGTATTTAAAGACCGCTGATTTCCGCGATGGAAACAGCAGACTTCGACAGACAGTATTCTTTAATATACTTGGTTGAACGGTTACTTCTTTGATCTCCTATTACTCCCCATTCGAAGCCTCCTTTAGCAAGCAGCGCTCGCTTTGTGTTGATCACGAAGCCATCTGCTCCTATCATACCGCTACGTGACTAGGGCCTGACCTGAACACGTTACAAGAATGCTGCTCCTAGGCTAGCTGTGAACTAAGTCTATATGCTACCAGCATCTAGACTTTGGAAGTTATCACATCAAGAAGAGGGATAGATCCGACAACAAGGAACACTGTTGAAAACCTACAACCTTTGTTCTAAGCCAGAACAATCAGTTATTCAAGAATGACAGAAAACCGCACTAACTGGGTTCTGAATGTGAGCAGAGACAAAAGTACAAAAGGAAGAGAAAACTGTGTATAATGAAGAAATTTAGTCCATCTCAGAGAGAGGCAATCAAGAGTGACTGCCAACCTGAGTGCTGAATAGCAAAATTTTACATTCCCTCCAAGGTAGAGAAGGTTGAAACCCAACCCCAATCAAGAGGGAACTGTTAAGGGGATAACTCAGGGAGCCCTAACCCTTTCCTCCAAATGTCATGCACTAGAAATAAATTAGAATAGCATGGAACTACCTGAAAACACTCCCCCAGTCATCAGGATGGTACCACCAGCAACAGCAAGTGGGCAGGCTGCCAGTTGCTAGGTGAGACAAAGTACAGCATACTTGCCTTAAATCATACACAATGGTAGGAATCGAATATCTAAGGCTATGTCAGAAAGGTCACTGCCTTATCTTTGCACTTGTAGCAAAGTCTAGTATACTAAATATTATCCTTGAACAGAACAAACGAGACAAGAAAGGATGTACAGCAAGTACCAAGTTTATCTACGGAGGCCCAAATGGCTGATATTGTTCAAGCTGTCACAAATGGTAATAGGAGAGGAAGATTGATTAGGTTATGGAAGACTCAGAACCGAATGTGGGAAGAACAGGGTTAGGCTAACCAGTACGACACATTGGTAAGGCTCATCAGTAAGACAGATTTGTTAGGCTTTCATACCATGACTCCCCAGCAGGGTCCTTAGGTCTCGCACAACTCACGGTTGTGAGTTTTTAGTATGTTATGATTGGTTGATATGTTTGAGCAACTTGCAATTGTGAGTTATATGATATTATGGCTTTCGTCTAGGATTCAGTTAGCAGGTCATGAGTCTCACCCATGTGATATACTTATAACATATAACTATAACAGGTGACTCAAAGGTATGAGTTACAGGGTTTGGGTTGATGTGAAAAGCAAGTATAAATAAAGTCACTAGGGTACAGAAGAATATGCTCTTTATACTATCATCCCTGTATCTTCTTACCTATAACTTTACTACTCTACTCTTTACCTATGTAGCTATATTACGCACATACTCTTATGAATGAGTTATCAGATAGGAGCCTTGAGTGCTTTACTATCCAACTTGAAAGAAGAAGTCAAGTCTTACATATTTGAGACCAAGGTATCATCACCCATATGAGAGAAGTGCTGACTAGTAGGAATTATTATATAGGCACAATAACAAAGACTCAAGATTATTGAACATCAGGGAAGAAATATTCTTTAAATAAAGATGGTATAACCCTGCAGAGGAACCAAAATAACAGAAATCTGAAGTTCCAACTTCCACATGCAATGAGTACCCACAAGGTATTGCCTACTTAAGGGCACAAGGACAGCAAGTACCAATTCCCATGTTATCAGACCTGGGCTTACAGATCTTTGTTATACATGATGCACTAGTACAAAGATTACGACTAGCAATAATTCAATAAGAAAACCGAGTCAATATAATAGCGTTCAATGACACACATTGCCTGAATATGAGAAGATACTACACTGCTCCCATAATACAAGAAATTAGCATTAACTAACCTTATTCGAAAATCACATGTGAGGTCATGCAACAGGGGATCCATGACCTAGTTATACCTTTCAGCTGATAGTATCACCAGCATCCTATGTCATTCATAGAAAATGTGATACAATAGGTATTCCAGGCTAAGCAATACAGAGAGCACCTGGAATCTGATGATAAAGAGATTTGGACTGAGTGAGATAAGGCAGTGGCCTTTGACCCTACTGTAAAATCTGTAAGCTGGATTGTAAGCTCAGAAGACCTCAAGGTAGCAGTCATAAGCACTCTGCCAAAACTCTACCAGGGAAATTCTGACCTCTTCCTGCCACAGGTAGCAGAATAGCTTCCAAGCTGTAATATCTTTGATCTCAAGACAATATGTGTAACGGGGTCACCCCTAGGAAGATGGATCCCAAGGTTGCGACCGCACCAAACAACTTCAAACTTATCGCCAAAAGTTCACACAGATGTAAGAGTAAAGTAGACGGTAAAACTTAATATCGTTAAGCCTGACGCTTCACTCAATTAAGGTCTCGAGAGGATTGATTGTTGGAGTAGGAGAGTTCTCGCATAGACTTTCAGGTAGTTTTATCTTATGCCAGAAACTCCCCTATCAGTTTACTCCAACTATTCGAGCACACCCTTCTCCGCTAAGGGCGGTCCGACACGTCTCCTGACACCCCCTTCGGGCATGTATGTGTCGACCCGCTCTAGTCGGCGTTCACCATATGTGCATATCGTTTCTGCGGCGCATTTCCATTCTGCCCGCCGGAGTGAAAACCTCTGCGCATCGGGGACTTGCCAGTGGCTAACTGTCAAGACCCCTTGCTGAACTAGACTATCTATGACACCCTTCCCATGCGCGTTGATTTCTTCTTGACGCCGGAAGCTACCGTGAACGGTTTATCTATCTACTATTTACGAGTCTCGGGCTTCCGGTGTCTTCCGCAGGGTACGGTGGTCCAGGAGTGATCCAATGGGCGCTACCCACGACCACTACCTCGGATACACCTTACCTGCGGTAGGAATCATGCTTTTAGTGTCTCTGCACTTCCCTCTCAGAGCCTATGGCGTTGGGGACATCCTTGGGCGTGGTAGGTGCAAAACGTTCCCAGTCGTCCCGGCACCACCCGGGACTACCTTCGGGACCCCCACGGTTAACTCCCGTTAACTCCGTCAGTTTTGGTCCGTTTTACTCCGAACAACTTGGAGGAGGTACTCCACCTTCCACCCTATGCCCCCTTGTATATCCTGCGAACAGCTTACGGTCGACCGGACGGCAGCAACGTATACGGTGTTGCAAGCGGGTCTCCAAAGATCCTCCTTTGCTAGACTGCACACAACTACGCAACCGTTTGCCCATGACGTCCGGGCCTCAAGGCGGGGCCGGAGGGGCATGATAGGAATAATGTCTTCAATTTACAGCTTCTTCGTAGCTGCGTAGCTCGCCCAATAGCATCTCCCGGAACTCCAGATTCCAGTATTATGCATGGCTTCATGTGACAAACATTCCAGTCATTTTTCCCAAACTCCCCGAGGGACTTCGTATTGAAAGGCAGGGTAACCCAGTCCTGAGGATAGGGTAATCTTGTCCGGTGGACAAGTGGACTTTCTCCTGTTACCCTATCTATCCCACTTCCGGAGATAGACACACTGGGCCTTTCTCCAGTTGCCCAGCCTAGCTGAGTATTGCCCCTTCATAGGCCCCTAAGTACGCTGACACCAATCTCGGGTGTAGCCATGTACCTAAATACTTGTGCCCACTAAGTCTGCTCATCTCGGAGCCCGGGATATCGGGTCTCTGCAGGTCAAGTACTCACTTGCCTGCCGGTTCCTACCAGTTCGCCTCCGGGTTACCTGTATGGGTGTAGGTTCCGGCTACCATAGCTCATGTATGCTGGGTCATTACAATATGATCACCAAAGCCGAGAAGCCCTGTGGGGGCCTATATACCAATTTTCTGAGAAGGAGCTATAGGCATTGTAAGAGTATCTTGATAAGACACTATATGAGGGAAAGATAATACCAAGTCCGTTACTCGCAGGCTCTGTGATATTATTTGTGCTTAAGCTGGATAGACAGCTAAGACTTTGTAGAGAAAACAGCAGACTAAACAAGGTCATAATTGCCAACAAGTACACACTACTACTCATGAGTGAACTCAGAGATCAAATAATCAGATTACATATCTCTACTCAGTTGGACCTAAAGGATAGGTACTACTTGATATATATGAAAAAGGTGAATAAATAGAAGACTGCCTTCCACACTTGGTATGGCCATTATGAGTACTGGGTAATACTATTTAGGCTAGTGAACATACCAACTATCTTCTAAGACATAATACAGGGTATTTTACGCAGGTTCCTTGATTTGGGAGTCGTCATATATATAGATGTTATCCTGATCATTTTCCAGAATAACGCAGAACAAGTTGAACTTGTCAAGGAAGTGCTAGCTGACTTGTGAAAATGCTAGCTGGCAGTATCTATTACTAAATCAGTATTCCATACTAAGATAGTAGAATTTCTGAGATACATTGTCAAGATGGATGGAATCTCTATAAGTAATCAAAAGATCAAAGCTATAGGAGAATAGAAAATACCTCAGTCCATGAAGGACATACATATTTTTATACAATTTGCCAACTTCTACTACAGATTCATCCAGAATTTCGCAGGAACTTGTAAACCCATAATAGAATTATCAAGAGGTGACCCAAAGGAGTTCCCCTGAGAGAAAGAACAGGAGAAGGCTTTTGAGTTTGAAAAAGAACGGTTTGTAACCACTCTTACCTTGGTGCACTTCCAACCAGACCAAAATATAGTAGTGGAAATGGATACTTGTGACTTTGAATTGAGACATATATTGTCATAGTACATCAAAAAAATATTACCCCTAATTGTGTTTCATTCATGAAAGCTCAAGTTGGCTAAATGCAACTATGATATTTATGACAAGTAGTTGTCAGCAATAGTTAAAGCCTTCCAAGAATGGTGTTGCTACCTTGTAGTACCTAAGAAACCTATTATGGTATTCACCAATTATCGGAATCTACAATACTTCCTGATAACCAAGATCTAGAGTGCCTGAAAGATTAGATGGGGACAAAGGTTGGCAGACTTCAACTTCAAAATTGTATACTGACTAGAGTCAAGTGGTGGGAAATCAGATGCATTAAGTAGACAGCCAAAGTATACTTCTGAGGAAGGAATTATGTAAAGCAAAAAGCTCTTAATACCAAATCTTACCCATTTTTACCAAGTCATAGTTATGGTAGTAGGAAAGGAGGAAGAAACTGGTCCACCCTAGAGAACACGTAAACAAACATATACTCAGGCCATGAGGTTATACACTAATGTTCAAATTCCGACCAGGGGCTCAAGTAAAGTGGCAGGACATGATATTCATGCTCTAGAGGGGATAGTAATACCTGCTCATAGATAAGTGACAATAGCCACTGGAATAGCCCAAGCATTACTAGTAGAAACCTATGGACAGGTAGCTACTAGAAGTAGTCTCGCCACCTGCTATAGGATTATTGTCAGCATGGAAGTTATAGACTGAGATTCCTATTAGGAAGTAAAGGTATTTCTTTTCAATTTGGAGAACCAGACCTACCATATTGGGACAGAAGAACAAGTTGCACAGCTGTGAGTAGAAACGATTCATGATGAGAAGTTCCAAGAAGAAATGGAGTTAGATAATACTAAAAGAGGTCAGAGGGGTTTTGGAAACACAGGAACCAGTATGGTCAAAACCATAACCACGACTATCCAGCTGAAAGAGGAAAAAGGGTGAAACCAATACTTCAACAAGTTTGATCAGAAAAGACATAGGGCCAGGATGACAGAACAGGCCATGCTCTCTAGTACTATGGTTATTAAAGCTATAGTACAAAAATTCAATCCAGAATTCTTAAGACTGGTAGTAGCTAAGCAAATAGCAGACCGTGACTAGAGGATAAGAAGGCAGAGATTGGAAAGTCTCCAAAATAAGGGAAAGGAAATACCAAGACACTGGACTTCAGCAGACAGCCTCTGATAATACAAGAGATGGCTATTTATCCTAAAGAGCAAAGCCCTGTAGATGCTAATCACTTAGACCAGCCATGACTCCAAGGTTGCAGTGCATTTCAGCTAGAAAAGAACAGCAGAAATCATAACATGGGACTTCTACTAGAAAGGACTTGCAGAATAGATGAACGATTATATATGGTCCTGTGATAAGTACCAATATAGTAAGGCACTACATCACGCAAGATATGAGTTTCTGCAGCCTTTAAAAATACTATACATCGCATGAACTTTGATCTTGGCTGACTTCATAATCCGGTTACCAAAGTCAGAAGAGAACACTCAGATCATGGTAGTGGTTGACCGCTTTGCCAAATAGGCCCACTCCATAGACCTCAAAAAAGATTCAACAGCAAAGAACATAGCAAGGGCTTCCTACTCAAATTATAGAAGCTATATAGGCTACCAACAAAGATCATCTTGGATATGGAGACAAAGTTTCTGGGAGAATTTTGAAAATGTCTCTCCAAACTCTTGAGAACTAAATAAAAGATATCAACCACATACAATTTTCAGACAGATGGACAAATAGAGAGAACGAACTAAGTACTAGATGGTTATCTCTGAAGTTTCATCAACCACGGTTAGGATAATTGGCATCAACAGCTTCCGCTACCAGAGTATACCTACAATAATTCTATTAAGAGTGCATATGAGCTACCCTTATTCTATGTAAACTCTAGATACTACCAGCAGACAGAACAGGTGAAGGAGCAAGAAGCTGGAAACCCAGGAGCCACTACTTACACTTACGGGATAAAGGAAATATATGTACAGGTGATGGCAATACTGACGACAACCAAGAAAGCAATAGAGCAGTATCACAACAAGAAAGCTAGACCTCAACCTAACTTTCAAGCAGGTGACTTGGTCATGCTAAATGCCAAGAATATTCACATCAAAGAACCCCCCAAAAAGCTTAGCCCAAAGTTGTATAGGTCATCCAAAATCCTAGAGCCACATGGCAACTGAGCATTTAAGCTAGAAATCTGAGAATGCTGGAGGATCCATCCCATCTCCAATGTATCATTGTTGAAGCCTTATTGAACATCAATTCAACCAGCGCAAGAACAGCCTCCCCAGGTATCAGAAGTGATAGATGGTAACCTATAATGGGAGTTTGGGAAGATAGTAAAATGTGAGGTTGTTTCTTGTACTCACAAGGTTCACGGATGTACTAGGAGGATCCATGAACTGAGATATTTTTGGTTGTAGCAGGAATGCTCTGAGGATGAAAACATCTGGGAGTGGCCAGTACACTTAGAGCAGGTGATAGAATTAGTGGAGGAATTTCATAGAGACAAGCAAGGGGTGCTGCGGATATAGAGGAAGAATAACAGGAAAAGGTTTTCCCGGGCATGGACAAGTAAGCATGCAAAGGTCTTTTACCATATCTTGCCAAGTCCTTAAAGGAATTTAATGGTTACATTATTAGAGAAATAGACTATAGAGAGTCAGGCCAAACTCATAGACAGGAGAGCTCATATTACACATAATATAAACTTTCATAGCCCAACCAGGATGGTATGTGACTATTCGCAAATGGTTACATATTCAATTCAGGAGTGCGATGAAATACTTGCAGAATGAAAGATTTTCTGCGAATACGAATAGATTGATAAATCACTCATGCTACACTGACTGGAGGATGCCGACTATAGGGTCTTCAGCCACTTCTCTACAAGGAGTACTTGGCTGTATTGTAGAAGTCAGATGAAGTAATTTGGTCCCTTGATTGTAGAGATATATGCATGAGAAGAAAGTTGAATCAAACAATGATGCCCAAGAGGTGTTCATACATCTGCACCCAAACACAGATAAGTGGGAGTCATAAGAAGACACCCTGGTAATGAGTCAACATTAAGAGCACTGAGTGATCAAGGAGTCATACACTATTGCGTAATGGGGGCTCCCCTAGGAAGATGGATCCCAAGTTTGCGACCACACTGAACAACTTCAAACTTGACGTCAAATGTTCACACAATGTAAAAGTAAAGTAAATGGTAAAACTTAATATCTTTAAGCCTGATGCTTCACTCAATTAAGGTCTCGAGAGGATTGATTGTTGGAGTAAGAGAGTTCTCACCTAGACTTTTTAGTAGTTTTATCTTATGCCAGAAACTCCCCTATCGGTTTACTCCAACTATTCGAGCACACGCTTCTCCACTAAGGGTGGTCCGACACGTCTCCTGGCACACCCTGTGGGCATGCATGTGTCGACACACCCTAGTTGGCATTCACCTTATGCGGTTATCGTTTCTGCGGTGCATTTCCATTTTGTCCGCTGTAGTGAAAACCTTTTTTCTTCTGCTTCTTGCCAGTGGCTAACAGTCAAGACGCCACATGAACTAGATTGTCTATGACACCCTTCCCATATGCATTGATCTCTACTTGGCCCCGAAAGGTACTATGAGCGGTTTATCAGGCTACTGTTTACAGTTCTCGGGCTTCTGGTATCTTCTGCAGGATACGGTGATCCAGGAAGAGTCCAATGGGCACTACCCATGACTCCTACCTTGGATCCACCTTACCTGTGGTAGGAATCATGCTTTCAGTGTCTCGGCACTTCCCTTTCAGAGCCTATGACATTGGGGACACTTTCGGGCTTGATTGGTGTAAAACTCTCCTTGCTGCCCTGGCCCCACCCGGGACTACCTTCGGGACCCCCATCGTTAACTCCTGTTAACTCTGGCAGTTTTGGTCCGTTTTGCTCTGAACAACTTGGAGGAGGTGCTCCACCTTCCACCCTATACCACCTCGTATATCCTGCGAACGGCTTGCGGTAGACCGGACAGCAGCGACGTATAGGGTGTTGCAAGCAGGTCTGCAATAATCCTTCTTTGCTAGACTGCACACAACTACGCAACTGTTTGCCCATGACGTCCGGGCCTCAAGGCGGGGCCGCAGGGTTATGATAGGAATAATGTCTCCAGTTTACAGCTTCTTCGGAGCAGTGTAGCTCGCCCAATAGCATCTCCCAGAACCCCCGATTCCAGTATTATGCATGGCCTCGCATGACAAACCTTCCGGTCATTTTTCCCAAACTCCCCGAAGGGCTTCGTATTGAAAGATAGGGTAACCCAGGACTTTGGGCAGGGTAACCCAAGCTCCATGGCAGGGTAACCTGATCCTCTGAGTAGGGTAACCTTGTCTGGCAGATAAGATAACTTTTCCCTATTACCCTACCTATCCCGTTGCCGGAGATAGACATTTCTGACCTTTCTCCCGTTACCCGGCCTGGCTGAGTAACTGCCCCTTCTGAGGTCCCTAAGTGCGCTGACACCACTTCCCAGGTATACCCAGGTACCTAAGTATCTGGCCAGCTAACTCTGTTCATCTTGCAGCCCCAGTCATCGGGTCTCCATAGGTCCAGTACTTACTTGCCTGTCAGTTCCTACCAGTTTACCTCCTGGCTACCTGTATAGGTGAAGGTTCCGACTGCCATAGCTCATGTATGCTGGGTCATTACGCATTGGTACAAGAAGGGCAAATATGACTCAGTTCAGAGTTGATACAGATGGATAAGATATGCAACTGTATTGATATGTTTGTAGATCATAGCTCATCATTCCGTATGCAGAGAAAGAACCAGTAACCACTTGCCCTAGCGCAAGAGTTCGAGTAACTATGGATAAGAGCTAACCATTCAACGAGAGGCGTGGAGACACCCTCTCAGCTGTCTATCAAATCCCAAGTCATATAGGGTTAAGGTTTTCAGGGTCTCCAAAGTTCATACTAAGGAATAAGGGAAAAGATGGGAGGAATAGATAGCCCATGAATACCTAGACATAGAATATAAATATTGAGGTCCCTGCTATGCTTTTTGAGACATTATTAGTAACAGAGAAGAGATCTTATCAATATATTCATTATACAATACAATCTTTATACTTCCCTCCACCTGAAACTGCAGTAAGTCTTCCTAGCATCCGCTCTGGTAAGTAACAAGCCCTGGTCAGAACTCACTTGTCCTTAGAGTCAGCTACTGCCTAACAGAAAGCCCATCAGAGACCTCCAGAAGGAGGATCAGCGAAAGGAATTGAAGAGAGAGAAAGCACAAAGCAAAGGATACAGAAGAAAGACATACTGAATATGAAAAAAAATTGAATAAGTTGATAGAAGCACAAAAGATTGTGCAACAAAAGTTAGAGGATTCAGTGCAAGAACTAGCAGAGGCAGAAAAGGGGAATGAAGCAAGACAAGAGAAAATGATTGAGTTACTTCATCTTTAAACCAATAGGTAAATGTAAATCTTGTTTGTACTTTTATTTTATTTTTTTCATTTAATTTTTTTTTTATTTTCTTAAGTTTTATTCAAATGATCTGACATTTGGCTTTGTTTATACTTGTTTATTCAATAGTTTAAAATAAATCTCTGCTCAAAGTGAAGATACTTAAAAATACTTGGTAGTTCGTAGCCAAACTTAAGACTAGTAGCTGAGCCCTAATAACAAGTATGTACATTTTCTAGCAGAATACAAACTGCATAATAACTTCCTACTGGTGATAGTCCAACCTTAAAGTTTAACTTATATCCCAAAAATCCCCCTTGCATAAGAGCTTTTCTAAAGCCCCATTCTATACTTACACATTGTTGAAATATATGTTTATTAACCTGGCATTCAGTAGGAATTATATTGTACTTTTAGAGATTGCGGTATGCACTAATTATTCCCAGTATCAAATAGTAAGTTTAATTATCTTAGACTAATGGCTGTTGCCTATTTGCTAATTGCATCATAGATCATATATCTCTTCCAAATTGCCAAATACTATATATACTCTAATCACTTAATGGTTCTTTCTATGGACCTATATAAGTAAGTATTATTAAATTAATATTACTCAAATTTCAAAACTAGAAAATTAGAAATTATAATTGAAAGTAACAATGAGAAATAAATACAGAAATAAAATAATAACTAAATAATAGAAGAATAATAAATGAATAAACAACCTGCAAGGTGGATAATTAATCTATCTGGTACCAAAATTGCTTGAAATTTAACAAAATAGACTCTTCTGTAACCAGAATAAAAGAGTTTTTGATACATAGTACCTGGTGGACAGTTAGCTTGATAGGTGCTATCAATCAATCCATATACTCTATTTCCTGATATATCAATAGTATTGCAATAAGTTTAAAGCCATTCTACTATAAGCTATTGAGTATTGCAGTACAGAAACTCTCTTCATTGCTCATAGATATAAATTAAAGTTCTATTAAAAACCATCTCAATCCAATATACACTGTGACCAAAAACCTTTACATTAATTATATATTAAACTCTACTATTACTTAAAGTACTTTATACAAAAATCAATAAAAATAGAAAAAAATAAGTAAAAGCTACGTGTAAATAAAGGTGAAGGTACAAGTAGGTAGATGTTAGGTGGTAGCCGACTCTAAGGTTGAGCGAGTCCGTACTAAGGCCCGATATGTGACGAAGTGATTACTAGAAAGGTTTATTGAAAATGTCAAGATTGAAGTATAAAGTAGAGTGTATCACATAACGAATATATTGATAAGATCTCTTCTTCATTGCTGATGATATCTATAAAGCATAAGAGGCACCTCAATATTTATATTCTGCATCTGGGTGTTTGTGGGCTATCTATTCCTCCCACTTTCCCCTGTACAAACTTCATAGACCCTGAAAACCTTTACCCCGCTTGACTCTGATTTCTTCAAACAGTAGGGAGGGTGTTCTATCCCTCGTCTCGCAGTGTTTGCTTTAATCGTAGTTACTCGAACCCTTTTGCTATGGCAAGCAGCTACTGGTTCTATTTCTGCATATGAAGTGATCAGCTCCAACGACAGACTTATCAATGCAGGTGGATTTCTCATCCATATGCATCAACCTGCAGGAAACATACTCCTGTCTTACCACACCAATGGCGTTTAGGCCTCATCACACTTTGTGTTGACCTTTCATGCAGTAGGCTATCAGAGAGCTCTACCCTATCATGCCTCTGGGTATGAGTAAACGATCATCTCTTGGGCATTGTCCTCTCATTAGGATTTTCCTCTGCATTCCTCTACCAATAGACTTGAAATCCTGTCTTCCTGCCTGCATGGCAGCCGGGGACTCCTATCGGAGTAGCCGACCTCCCTCCGGTTTGCATCTATCTATTGGTACAGCTGTGTAATCTTTACACGTGTTTATCTCCACAACTAAGCAATCGATTTAGTTCATTCAACCTCGTCGGGATAGCTGAGAGTCTTCTCTTGAAGACTCAGCAAAAACCCCTTCCTCAGCGACCTTTGGTGGTGGCATACATGAGGGTTTTGCACCGACATCATATTGGTAGAAATTAACTCATTCTCCAAATACTCCAACTAACCCTAGGATCGAACAGGTGACCTTTTGCCAATGATCACGTGATATGCCCATTATGCTATGCCAGTTCGTCTTATGTGCAACAGTAGAATTGAGTTAGAAAAGAAACAGCTATAAGAACAAGTACATGTATGTCACAATATCTCTTATAGCAATTAGGAAATACCAATCGAAACAGAAGTACTACTAAGTATATATCTGGAGTTGCCTGATAGTAGTTTCTAAGCTCTAAATTATAAAGCTAAAATGCTTGTGCTAGCTCTTGGATTTGAGCTTTCATAAATTGAAGAAATTCAAAACACCAGTTGTCACTTTTGATTAAAACATTAAACTCATACTTGATATAGAGATGGCAATTATGACCGGGATAGCAATAATGTAACTATTCATACTAAATTTGACAACAGAGTGGATTTGAATAAATATACTGAATTGTAATTCCCTTCTTTTTTTTGCAATTGCTACTGCATCACCCAAAATTGGTCCTGTAAAAATAAAGAAATAGCTGCAGTATAAACTGTGATTATTTCTTGTGCTATCATGTATTGTTGTACTACAATTTTTTCTAGATATACTAAGGATATTACCTTTCTATATACCTATGTACAACCCCACTTTTTTGATAGTCAAACCTCATCTCCTCCTTCTCGCTTCGTTCTTGTAACTGGTACGGGTTACTATTGTTTTATGTTTGGTTTTATGTTTGGTTTCACAGTATCGTTTGATACTTGTAGTGTTTCGTGTGCTATCGGTTGATACACACATTGTTTTATGTTTGGTTTCACAGTATTGTTTGATACTGGTAGTGTTTCGTATGCTATCGGTTGATACACACATTGTTTTATATTTGGTTTCACAGTATCGTTTGATACTTGTAGTGTTTCATGTGATATGGGTTGATACACACATTGTTTTATGTTTGGTTTCATAAGTATCATTTGATACGTGTATTGTTTCGTGTGCTATCGGTTGATACAGACAATGTTTTGCAATATCGCTCATACTGGAGATAAGTGATATGCTGTATTTAAAGACCGCTGAATCCCGCAATAGAAACAGCAGACTTCGACTGACAGTATTCTTTAATATGCTTGGTTGAACGGTTTCCTCTTTGATCTCGTATTACGCCCCGTTCGAAGCCTCCTTTAGCTAGCAGCGGGCGCTTCGTGTTGATCACGAAGCCGTCTGCTCCTATCGTACCGCTACGTGACTAGGGCCTGGCCCGAACACGTTGCATTTTTTTAACCTCAGCAAGTGGTTAAGGAACCTGCAGGGACCTGGTCTGATCAACCTACGAAAGTCCAATAAACGAAGCTAGCATCGGGGAGCGGCAGAGCCAAGAGAGGTTCGGCTCCACCAAATGACACGATTGAGTCATTAGAGACTCAAAGTGGGAAGCAGGTCCCACGAGAAGGTCTTACCAAGAAAAGGTAACCAAAGAAACGGATAGGGCCAAAGAGCGAATTCGTGATAATCGAAGCAGAACGACAACTAGGGCGAGACTTGGCCAAGCAGACCTTTAGTGAGTCGACGGAGGAACTAGTAAAGGCAGCAACCACCCTTCCTGGGCTATTTCCCACCAGTCCCAGAAAAGGAAAGGGACCGGCGCAACCACCAAAGGAGGACAACATACCTATCGCGACACCTAAGAAGGAAGATGTAACGTGTTCGGGCCTGGCCCTGGTCACGTAGCGGTACATTAGGAGCAGATGGCTTTGTGATCAACACAAAGCGAGCGCTGCTTGCTAAAGGAGGCTTCGAACGTGGTGTAATAGGAGATCAAAGAAGTAACCGTTCAACCAAGTATATTTAAGAATACTGTCTATCGAAGTCTGCTGTTTCCATCGCTGGAATCAGCGGTCTTTAAATACAGCACATCGCTTATCTCCAGTATGAGCGATATTGCAAAACATTGTATGTATCAACCGATAGCACACAAAAGACTACGCGTATCAAGCGATACTGTGAAACCAAACATAAAATCCTAGTAACCCGTATCGGTTACAGAAGAAAGCGAAGAAGAAGGATCAGATCACGGGATGGCGGAACAGCCACCGGACAATAACACTAGCAAAGATCCAGATAGCTCCTCAGACGACGACTCGAGTAACGAGGAATCCGAACGCGATATGTCTGAAGGAGAAGCCACGGGGCGAGCACAACCTGAAATCAAACTCCCACTGCCACCGTCGTTCTCGGGCAAAAGGGGCGACCTAAAACCTGAAGTATTTGACCGGTAGGGCATAACAACTTCGCAATACCTTACCCTACACGGAGTGGACAAAACCAAGGAAGAAAGCGGAGCATACTTCGGAAGCTTCTGTACGGGGAAGGAGGAGGAAGCATACCACCAAGCGAGGAACCACTATGAGAGTGGGGAAAAAATGCGAGGAACGACCCAGATAAAATACTTACGAGACAGATTCCAATCCTCGCGAAACACGGAAGAACTATACAAAAGGTTCAAGGATATCCAGCAGGTAAGAAATGGCAAACCTGAAAGAATAACCCTGGTCGCGA
>PYWC01000085.1:654723-671261 GCA_003182015.1 Tuber magnatum | reverse complement strand
GGGGGGGGAAAGGGGAAAATAGAATGAAGAAAAGAAAAAAAGCAATCTCTAGAGCCAGCCAACCAGATAACATACACCTCTCTACCTTTCAGAAACACAAAAATGGAGCACAAGATGGGTAGGTGAGACAAGGTGAATGAGCAACTCAAGTGAAAAAGCATAGTCAGCAAAGTTTGAAAGGAAAGATAAGAAATACACAAAAGCATCGGAAGCTTTTCAGGTAAATCACCATAAGCAGTGGCGACCACACATCTAATCCCCGCCCTTTCTCAAGTCCACTACGTCGAATCCCATCTCCCTGACTTCAATTACATGTCCTGGTCGCATAGCGTCAGTGTAAACGTTTAACTCGCCATGCGGGTGAAAAAGGCTGTCTTGGCGGCATGTCATGATTGTTTCAACGCCGGGCGGGTTGGTAAGGCGGAAGACGCCCCAACTAGATAATCCGTGAGCAAATGATAAGTGAAGGGGGTGAAGGGAAACATACGAAGGTTGATGTCTCGGCGCACACACAATCGCGATACTCTCGGTCAACATCAATTGATATGAGCAATGAGTGTGCAGGTCTACGCTGCTCATGAAGCAAGTCTGTGTGGGATGGGTATGAATCCAACCAAGGACAATTAGATCCTCTCTATTGACGTACTCAAGCAGGCCTTCTTCGTCTTTTGTCGAGCAGGTATCGCTTGTGGCTTCCTGCTCAGGTATGACTAAGCGGGAGACGAAGAGTGCGTTTTGTACTAGAGTTCCACAAAGGATGCCACACGTTTCCAAGTTGCGGTCTGTATTCGGCGCTGCCATCAGGAGGAATTGTTGACGTAGGGTAGCGGGAAGGAAAATGGTGCGAAGGGGAGTTCCATTCTCGAGGGTTGCTGGCGTGCTGAATTGAAAGCCCTCGGGGGTAGCGGGGACGTGCTTTGTACCAGTCGGTGTTGTGGCGGCAGATGAGGACGGAAATTTTGGTAATGGTGGTGGCGGTGAGGGAGCGTGATTATGGGAGTAGGGAAGTGGCTTCTTGTGTGGAACAGCAGGTGCGGTAATAGTGGAATTCGACGAACCATCATAGCCGTATAAAGGTGCCTTCGGAGGTGGAGTGGGCGTGACGCTCCTGATTTCAACGAAATCCGCAGTCGGGCTAGAGATTGGAGGGGGCTCCACCTTTGTCAGGGATCTTCTCTTCGGCACTGTGGGATAATTTCCCCGCCAGCTTCCAACATAATTCTCCCTCACCCTCTCCCCAGCCTGTTCCTCCCATCCAGAAAGTGTACTACCAGTAGAGAACCGGTAACTGTTTCCCGCAAGGGATGGGTGCATTTGGCCTTCCGTGAGGTCAGCCTTCATATGCAATGCCTCTATGCTCCTCGCTAGATCCCACTCCTCCTCTTGTTGCTCTACCGCTCTTCTCCTGCGCTCTTCCTCGTCGTGTGCCCGCCGGTAGAACCGTCTTTCATTCTCTTCGGGAGTCTCTTGGTAATACCCAGCATATCCTGGGTGCTCGCTTACGGACCCATACCCACTATCCCGGCCCCGACCTTCCGGCTGATATTGCGAGAGCAGGTTCCTATAATTCTGCTCTACGGCAGCAGAGGCAGGTGTCGATATCCGCTTTATTTCCAGCCCTCGAGAGTCCACAATCACATTGCCTCTACCCTGTTCGATGGCCAATTGCCGTCTTCTAGCCCGCTTCTCGCGCTCGCGTTTCTCAAACTCCTGCTTCGCAATTTCCATAGCTAGCTGTGCACTATCGGCCATAGTTGGCACTAGCCCACCGGAGCTCAGTGATTTCTCTAAAGGCGGTGAAAAGGGACCGGTAGCGCCAGATGTACTTCCACGACGACCACTGCGTGATAAATCTAAAGGTTTTGGAATAGATGCTTTGAGTGATTGTTTTTGCGAAAATGAAAGAGCCGCAGCGCTAGCGTATGGTATGGAAGATGAAGAACGAGAGTTATGGCCAGTGGGGACGGTGGAGGTAGAGATGCGGTGTTCTCGGTGGTTGTCATCACGAGCTTTTTGGGTCGCAAGCTTGTAATTCTCATAACGAGCGGTGATACGCGGCTTCATGTATTCCAATCTCTTCAGAGCCTCACTAGACCTCGCACGAACTACCCGTAGATTCCGTTGATTTTCCTGTTTCTTGGCCTCCGGATGATTCTCTAGATGGCGGAATACAAGTCTATCCTTCGTTAGCACAAACTCGCAAATTCGAAAAGTGAATAGAATTCCAGAGTGGCGCACTCTGCCTGTCGAACAAGCAGCAGGTAAGCTTGTTGCTCATTTCCTTCGGCTTGATAGATTGTAGCCTGCGATGACACGGCCATTTAGTCTTCATCCGTTCAACGAAAAAAAATATAGCAAATTGAGGAAACACCTCCTTCAAAAGCGTATCCGCAGTTCGTAACCAGAATCTGAGAGGTATGAGCGGATTATAGTCAAAGTGAACTGCTTCGTCGGCAATCTCCTTGATGCTCATAGGGGGAGCACGGTAAGGTCCCAAGGTCCCATCATTCTCGTAGGCCATCTCGTAATACACGGAATAGCCGTCTTCCTCGACGATGACCTGCGATGTGTGACGACTAGAATAGCTCTGTCGATGATGCCGATATGTGTACGGCGGGGTAGGGATGGGATGGCGAGAAGGGGCCGCCCGTCCGAGATATACGATGGACGCCAGTTGAGCGGTTGCTGCAAGTTGGCAGCGGAAAGCTAATAAAAAAAGCTCAGGACAAAAGGGGTGCGCTATGCGAGATAGAAGGGTTCCGGTCACCGCTATGTGGCCCACAGCAGTTTATCGGGGGGGTTAAAATGTGGGTTGCAGTGTGAACGAAGGCGTTATTTTATTTTATCCTATTGTATTCTTCCACCCCGTCAACTGTGTGCCAGTGGGATGGTTTGGCGCGATGTTGTGAGAGTTTGTATGTATGATATGTGCCGTGCATTACTGGTGGGTTAATTAGGTTGCCATTCGATTCGAGTGTTAGAGAGTTTTAAGAGCTACAGTACTATATAGTACGCTAAGTTTCTGGTACCGTGATGTCCTGTGGGTTGTCCACGAGTAAGTTTCGTCCCTCCTTAGACTCGTCTCATGCTCTCATGGCCCCCCTCGGGATACCCTATTATCACACCAGTATGATAGCTCTATCTGACTACAGGAACCCGCACTGCCACAGTACCTTCCCGCCTTCCCACAGACACTCGTGATTCCAAGAAGAGCTCATCACAGACCCTACGCATTGCCCACCATTCGAGCCAACAGCGTGACAGCCGCCCTTTGCATTGGGTGGCGCCGGGGGAACCTGAATCCTGAACGTCAGCCAGCGCCAAGCCACCGGTTTGGCTGGCTTATCGTGGCAGAGCGTGGGTCTTGGCATCCACCTAGAGATTCAAGTATTTCCATCCATCTCTTTCGTAACGGGCGATCGCCACCAATACCACCCGCGAAACCATGGCAGCTGCAGGTATATTTCGCAAGAGCGCTGGCGAGTCCATCGCTCACCTTCGCTCATTGATTGGTTCGGCTAGGCGGAGGGGTCTCCCCCCCTCGCTGGTCAATTGGCAGATTTGTGGTGGGTGGTTTTTACTTCATTGCTCTATTTATTTGTCGAGAGGAATTGGATTAAGCGGGGTGTGAACTGACATTTCTTCGCATAAATTGCAGCCCCAATAATAGACAAGCTAAACCTGCTCGACTACAAAAAACCAACGATAATAGACATGAATCCGGGCCTAGGAATCTTCTCAGCAGCACTGCATGAACGCTTACAACCGAAACAGCACATATTGCTGGAGCCCGGGGCGCTATACGGAGACAGGATGAGGGAATTCCAAAAAATGTACAAGAACTCCTGGTATATCCCGTTAGACGGCTATAACTGGGACACCTACAACCAATTATTCTCTGACGACCCGCCGCCACCTCCGTGGCCAGACGGATTCCCCAAACTAAGGATCCAAACTGCGGCCTCTGGGAGCACTAATTCCGAGTTACTGTTCGTCGGACATATGGGTAAATCGGTGAAGAGCGAGAGGTTAATAGCTCAATTCATCAGTTGCTGTGCTTTGAGAAGTTGGATTCAACAGTATGGACGCGTGCGATTTTTACTATG
Organism: Tuber magnatum; assembly: GCA_003182015.1. Taxonomy (NCBI): domain Eukaryota; kingdom Fungi; phylum Ascomycota; class Pezizomycetes; order Pezizales; family Tuberaceae; genus Tuber; species Tuber magnatum. Next base: position 667,155 of record PYWC01000085.1, on the reverse strand, counting down.
GGTACCCGACACAATCAGAGATAGATACTTACCTCGGAGTATCGCAGCAAAAGCAAGACCCGCCGCGACGGCAGAGGCAGTAGTTGACATCATCGAGGTCGCATCGTCAAATATGATCCGCCAAGGGAAAGGCTTTCAGAAACTTCCAGTGGTAAACCTGGAAAACGTTGATGTGGAGGAAAAGAAGCCCGCGCCAAGCAAGCGGCAGGAAAGAAAGTTGGTGATTAGGAAGAAGTTGGTGGAAGATGAAATCGAAAGATTAGTAACGGAAGAACTGGGCTTCTCGTGGCCCCCAAGGACCCGCGGCCGTCCAAAGAAACTACCCGATACGCAGCGGAAACAACTGGAGGAGACAATAGCCAAGGTCCGCGAAACCGTTGAAGCAATCCGCGACGGGAAGGAACCAAATCCGCCCCCGCCGGATCTCCCGCTCGCGAAACGCTGGACGATACTCAGCAGCTACGATGAAATCCGGACAAGGCTCGGATATAAAACAATGGCAGAGATAGCAGCTGAGGAAACCGCGAAGAAAAATAGCAAGAAACGGGGGTTGAGAGTACCGAGGTGCGCTGGCCGCCCACGAACCCCCCCCAAAAGCGGTAAACCCGCAACGCCAGCAGAACTGGAAGCAATCGAGGCCAGGATAAGGGGTAATCCGGGGCTCTGGGTCCAAGGCATGGAACACCCGCCCTGGTACTACGAGGGGGAGCGGGAACTTCGAGATCTTGCCGTCAAGATATCTACCATTCGCCCTTCCCTCCGCGTTGATCAGAACGATGTGCTTCAGCCAGAGGATGTTTACGCCGTCACAATGGAGGCAACCGGCGNCCACAAGAGGGTAAACCCCTTACCCTCATCTGCGTTCCCCAAAGCGCAACACACATGTATACCTCCACTCATACATTTCCCATACATGTCTCCACACACCTGTGTTCCTCTGCTTCTGCCATATCTGCACTTTCAATACCACAATATTCTACTACAGGGATTATAATACCATCATAGAATAGTAATATTGTGGAAGATACAGCTCTCTTAATTAACTCATTTCGATCCCGCCCCCGCCACCTCGAGCTATCGCCAACAGGCTTTTTTACACCCAGCAAGACGCCCCTCCAGTCTGGGAGGAAGGCAACGAACCAATACCGACGGCATCCGCCATCTCTCTCCTCTCCTCACACGCACACACGCAGCAGCAGGATGCACGAGCAGCCCAAGAATACGTTGCCTGCTGCTTCCCGCTGGTTAACACAAAAGTATGGAACTTTAGCTGCAGGTACAGTACTTGCAAGACATTTTTTGGCCAGGCTTCTGCGTTCTCTTCGCCATTGTTTCTCCCCAAGCTACTTCAGCGCGGGTTTCAGCCGCTTATGGCCCAAGAGCGCACGAGTACGGATGCCGTACTTGTACAAAATTGACATCCCTTCATCTGTTATTTGTCACTCTGTGTGATAATTCCCCAGAATGATCCGAGCTTCGGAATAGTCCAAGTGTGGCAATCGTGTACTGTACGATATCCCGGATGTTCTCCACTGATCACGCTACGGCGGGAACTCCCTGGACATACCAGCGGTACCATTGGTGAAGATCTTAGGCTGACGTGAGGTCATTAACCGTGCTATAAATAAGAATAATATTTATATAAAAAAGCTGCGAAATCTAGAGACGGATTAAAGGATAAGTTGGAAACGGGTTGTCAACGTCGGAGACAGGATTTAAGGGTGAGAATGGTGGGGAAAGAATTCTGCGAGAATGTGCTGTAGGTAGGTTTAGTTTCCGGGTAGGTTTTGCGCACCACCGTACTGTATCATACCAGTACGGTATTTGGAGCAGTCGACTTGGTCGCGGGGAAATTTTCTCCAGCACGGTACTGTACTCTTCCAGAGGGACCGGGAGACCGTAATGTACTATAAGGGAGTTTTCTCGGCAAGGTTTAAGTCGAGTGTGGGTCTCCTCATGTCTGCCTGGTGGCTGTCTCGCTGTGCTGCGCGTGGGTAGGCTGCCGTGGGCACCACCTTGTTCCGGGGATGGTGAGTGCTTGGAGCTCACAGTCCTGTGTGTACGAGTATCATGCTTGGAAACTACCGTACCGTACCGTACCGTACCGTACCGTACCGTACCGTACCGTACCGTACCGTACCGTACTCGTACTGCACCGCGGATCTGGAGAAGGATTCCCGTAGACGGGCACCACCGGTATCGTGATCGTTCGGGTGCACCCGTCTTACAGTACCGGTACAGTAGCAGCGGGACGGTAGGGAGTGGGCCTGAGCTGTTAATCTGCGGTTAGCGGAACATACCGTATCGGTCCTGGGAGAGGTTAGGGCGTAGGACCTTGGGGCCAGTGCTTTGGGGATTGAGGCAGACCGGGCTGGAGTGCCGTATGGAGGAGTGAGCATTGTATGTATCATACCGATATCACAGTTTTCACCTTGCAGTAAGTCTGGAGGGGAGCGGTATCGCCGTTGGAGATATTCCGAGATTGTGTAAAGCTCTACAGAGTCGATTGCGGGGAATGGCGAAGCCTCTTTCCATCGGAGGAGTTCGCGTGGCGCTTGACACCTTCATCACGATGATGCGGTGTCATGTGACCTTGCTTGCCTGGCATCGCTGCCGTAGCTAATCCCAGCGCCAGCAGCGTCATCAGCGCACTTCGCAGTCTCGCCCCGGGCGCGGAGAACATACTGGCAGACCTGCCCTCCCACCGGATGATTCCGCCAAGCAGGAGAGTGAGGTGTCTGGGGACGGACGACCTGGTGGATCTCACAATGGCGTGGGGTAGGTGGCCGTTTAAGGATCCCGACACCCGGTTTCAGCAGCATTTGGCGAGTGATCCGAGGGCGACTAAGACCCTACACAAATGAGGGGATTGCAATTACAGAAGGGGGCGTGTGTATGGGCTGAGTTGGGATCGGTTGATGGCGGGATACTCTCCTCTGGTTACTTTGGCATATCTATTCTTGTATCATACTCACATGTGGGGGCTAGCGATGAGCGGCGGAGCGTGAGCGCTCGTGAGGGTCCACAATACACATGACACTATTAGATATCTGTACTCTACTTATTGAGATTCTTTTCCCAATTACACAAGTAGTATCTAGAGGTCTAGAATGATGGAGGTGGTGGACGTGCACAGTTTGTCGATGGGATCGGAGGTGGAGAGAAGTGTGTTTTCTTCCATGAGAGATGGCTGGCTATCTAATATATATGGTGGATGCCGTCTAGACACAGCACCAAGTGGGACGCCTCCGGTGATGCAACGGGGGACGCCTTGGCATTAAATATGGTTCAATGACAATGGGTTTAGGTTTAAATTATTGGGGTCCATGATATATTTTCTCTAAATATAATAAGATATTCCTTGTTTTTATGTATAATTTAAACAATATTATGTATTTTATGAGCAAATATATCANATCGGAGGAGTTCGCGTGGCGCTTGACACCTTCATCACGATGATGCGGTGTCATGTGACCTTGCTTGCCTGGCATCGCTGCCGTAGCTAATCCCAGGATAGTGGTTAGGTTGCCGTTCAGGGAATTTCTCGGTCCCGGGATAACTGGAGAGGATACGGTAGGGAATCGAGCCCGTTTCTCCCTCTCTTTCCTCTTCCATCCATCCATCTATCCATCAACCACCTCCCTGACTGGATAAAACAGCTTCTCCAATCCCCCCCCCTCCTCCTCCCTCACCGCTTCCCTACAACTGTTGCAAACGGGAAAAAAAAGGAGAAACAAACAGAGAACTAATCCGTTTCATTGACTTTTGGTGACCTTCCTCCTTGAACTCGCTTCGAAGATGAATACTTTTCGCCCACCGTCGCGTCGGATCACTTCTCCGGCCCCTTCCTCCTCTGCCTGGACCTTGTCCTCTAGTCGTTCCACCCTAAGCTCGTTTCTCGGAGACGAATATGGCTACTACGAATCGATGGGCGGGATCACCGATGGTTACTCCGAACTATCAATGTCCTCACAGCTATCCTCATCGTCTATAGAGGTCCTTTCCCATTCTGGTCCGTCCCTCTCGCCACTCTACGCTTCCACAAAGTCCTCAGCTGGTAGAGTGCACGGGCCAAGTTCAACAACCGCTGGCGTGAAAGAGAACGAACAGACCGGAATCCCGTCGGATATTCTCCCGCGTTTGCAGGTCCTTCTCAAGAATCAAGTTCTGGTGTTCCTGGAGGGGGTCGAGTATGACGACCTGCCTCTCGGAGCGATGCTTCATAAACACTCATACAAACTCGCCACCCGCAATGAAGAGATACTAGCGGAGGTTCGCCAGGAAGGTCGTGCAATGACCAGCGAGAAAGCTCACCTCCAATATTTCAAAGGGCTCTATCGTATCATACGGAAGTCACAGTTCTCGGGTGTTGGAGGAAAGCTTTGGGGATTGTGGAAGCTGGAGACTATTATCGCTGAAGCCTACAGAAGGTCCGGTATTGATCCGGCTATCTATGGTTACCCGGGACTGAGTAGTAGCGAAGACGATGACGACGATATGGATGACAGCGAAGCTGACTTGGATAGTGATGAGGATGGGGATGATGGCCTAGATCTGTTTGGCATTCAGGATGATACCGATGACACTGACGACCCTTTTGATTCGGATGATACCGACGATACCGACGACCCGGACCACGAAGAAGACCATCCAATGGTAAATACGGGCGGCATAGGGAGCGGACCGGTATATGGTCCTCAATTTGAACGACTCTCGGGGCGAGGTTTGACGTTACTTCTCGATCTACTGCGGGAGTTCGCGCTTAATCGCTACCTTCTCGCCGCCTATAAGTCTATACTCGAGCATGAACTTGCGCAGCCTGATGAGATTTCTGAATTGTTTACACCGAAAAAACTTGTTAATTCCGCTGCTGCCATTCGTGCGGTACGAGCGAAAGAGGCATGCATTATCTCTTATATGCAGTCTTTGACTTTTCTTTACAAATTACAGCTGCTGGTTGAGCACGAACGAAAGGATCCCGAAAAGTACTGGGACAAGGACTTTGAACACCCTGATCGCGAAGATGAGCCCTTATCCCTACTCTGGTCGAAAAGTATGATGACCATGATGATGACCCATTTCCATCGGGAAGAGTCTGATAGTGAGAGGTACTGGCATCGGCATGGCTTGTACCATGGCCATTACCAGGAGGATTGGTCATACAAACTTATGTATATGACGAATTACTTACGTTTTGCCGAGGCTACAATACACGATTGGTTTGCTGATCCTGAGAGAACGCAAGAATGGGAGGAGCATGAGAAGCAGGTGAGGGCGGAAAATAGATGTCGTTGGTTTTCTGAGTTTGGGGGACGGCTGAAAATGATGCCTTCCACTAAGATGTACGGTAATTGTGCTGCGATAGTAGAATGGATGGAGGGTTTTGAGAAGGAGTCGGTCCTGGATACTTCGGTTAGCGAGCATGAAGCAAAAGCTCTGGCGGGTGAATATTTCAGGTTTGTTGATATGAAGGACGAGTTGAGGGATGCGGCGACAGCCCTGATAAGGCGTTATGGGGGGTTTGTTTGCAACCCCTTTTTTTTTGGTCTCGTAATATAACTAAATTTAATAGGGCTATCCATATCGACCGGAATACTACCGGTAAACCTGTCACTACGGTACTACGCCCAGGACAAGACCGGACTAGATATGATAGGAGCGTAGACTATAGTCATATCATGGACTATATCCACCGCAAGATAGTGCAAAGTAGGTTCTCTCATGTGGATAAGAAAGCGCTACAGACCGTGGTTTTCACTTTTCGAGGGATTCTACCCACCCTCACTCGTGAGGATATGAGGGAACTAGTTCACACCTTTGGCGGGTGAGTGCTGCTGCAGATATCTCATTATGGACAGGACGTTAATGGTGTTTATAGGGTTGTCCACGAAGATATCACTTCTCGAGTTGATTACGTGGTTATCGGAGCCATGAATCCACTGGACAACTTGCAGGCCTGGAACCTGGATATGGGCGGAATTGAACAACTGGGAATCCGCAAAATCGACGAAGACGGCTTTGCTGAGCTTCTATTGAAGAGTCAATCCTGGCTCAGGAACGGCAAGAGAAAGGCAGCTAACGGGTCGGCCGTTGGGGAGGTTTTCCAGCCCGCTAAAAGGAGAAGACCGAAAACACCTCTACCATTACCATTACCAGAGCACTATTGCCAGATATGAGTTTCCGTGATCTTTATGGGCATCTGTTTGATTTTTTTTCCGTCTCTATTTTGTTTCTCCTTATCCACCTGTTGGTTGTAGATCGGCTCGGAGTTGTTGGCTTTTTCATTGCATCTGAGGGCTTATGGGTTGCTTTCTTTCTTTCTCTCTCCTTGTCTGGTTTCTTAGGGCTTTGGTCTGGGGGGTCTGGGTACCGATTTATGGGTCGGTGTATTATTTTTAGTCGGCCGGATCAGAATAGCAATGGCTTCCATTGGTTTTGCTTGACTGTGAGGGCTTACTGTACTGTACTGTAAGCAAGGAAATTAACACCGGGGCTGACGGTTTGTTTGGGCCCAATTTGTAGGTTATTGCTGTAGTGAGGAATTTCCCATTGGCCTACAGGTATTAACTTGCATGGTGCAAGTTGGGCGGTATAGTGCAGTAGGAGTGGAGACGGGATTGTCTGTGGACGACTGCGACATGCGCGGTCACTCGTGGGTTGAGACGCAGCCCCCTCCGTTGGGTTATGGGGCAGGGACTGAATCACAGCAGAGTTTGGGGTTTTCGGGAGCTGTACCCGCCAATGCCGGGATTCTTATCTGCAAGAGATGCATCGCAACTGACCCGGAGATTTCCAAGTGCTATAGTATCATACCATTTGCCCTGCACTGGGTTGAGAATTGGTAGAAATTGTGGATATTATTATATATCAGACACTTGTCTGTTTTCTGGACTCTGTCTATCTCAAACCCTATTCTAAAAGGACCGGCAGGGACAAAGTAGCTTGGGAGCCAATATTTTTGTTGTTGCTGTGATTTGGCTTGTGTCTTGCAGCCTGTGGGAGGGTGCCATACTGGTGCTGTACGTTTGGATATTGGGGGACAAAAGTGGTATGCGAGCTGTGGGTTTCTGCTGGGGGGTATTGTGTATTGTACGAGTGCACTGTATTTCGCGGCACTGTTGCTTTGTGCTTCTCCTTCAAAAGGTCGTGCATCCTCTAACCTGCTCTCCTCCTTCTCTTCCTGCGTTGGGCGATACTACCTTTTCCGCCGTCCGAGCTTGTGGAATTGGTGACGGTGAGATGGGTTTGCGGTTAGAAGAGGTGGTTTAATCTGGATGTAAGTATGAACCAAATTTTAAACCTGCCATTAGATTAAATGATGGTTATCTGCTATAGTTCTAACAAATCGCCGACCTGGAAGAAGAGAAAAGAAGAAAGGAAAGAAGAAAGGGGGGAATAAAAGGAAAAAAAGCATCACAAAAACGGACAAGGCCCGAACCCAACGCCACTCACTCCTTCTAGCGGAAGAGGTATCTCGTAGTAATGAAAACCGCCGCGGCAACCCCCAAACACCCTAACACAACCCACCCGGCGGAACTACCTGACTCTTCCGTCAAGCCACCATACCCCGCTCCCGTTGGAGCTCCCGGGTACGGGGGTCGCGGTGGTGGTGATGGTTGGGTATTCCATTCAAGATCTTCATGATGATAGTGCCGTGATGCTGCTGTCGTGCCGTAATAATTGCTGTATGTTCTTTGAGTGGGTAGTAGTGCGCTCTGTTGGGTCGGGGAGGGTACCGGTTGGCGGAGTGGCTGTTGGGATCGAGTTACGGGGACTGGTCCTTGCCTCCTCGCCGAGTTCGAGGTGCTGGCGGTAACTCTTCTCTCTCGGTGGGCTCTGAAGTGGGGTCTCAATTCATGCAGTCTACTCATCAACAATTCCATCATGTCGTCCGGCAACAAGCAGGTCGATCTGCGTGCCAGATTAAGTTGCCTCACTTCGACATCGAATGGATCCAAGTGGACATAGCAGTTCCTGTTCAACATTGGTGGCCGTCCTGCTGCGATGACTGATATAAGGATGTCATTGTCGGGATGTCGGGCTGCTCCAGCTACATTGAGGGGTAGATATTCTCTTCGCATCCGCTGATCGTTTGGGAACCTGCTGGTGAGGGTTCTGCCGCCGAGGGATGTTATCTGAGAAAATATTAAATCTTGGTTACATGGAGAAGAGAANGGGGTTGGACTACCTACCAGGACGGCCTGAACTCTCCCTTCTCTTTCAGCCCCGAGGACCAGAGCTGGATGATTGAGCTTTCCAGTGTCGAAATTTAAGCTTTGAGACTCCGGGGGCGTACCGAGCCAGTATACATGCCCTATCTGGGTGGCACTTGACATAGCTGCTTCCTTGCTTTGCTCCTACACTATCCTACCAACCTACACACTGATTTTGTTAAAGGCGCCGTAGCTTCGCTCCTATGCGGGGGGATTGCTTCAACTTATAGCTCTACCGCACCATACAATAGATTTCGCCCTTCCCCCACACACAGACAGGGGCACTTGTAAGCGCTCGTATCATATCACATCATAAAATAGAATAGGGGGGTTAGGCAACAGGCCAGAGGAAACCTGTTCGGGCGGTGACGGGGATCAACTAGTATACCGGTAGTGCCTGAAGAGGGGGTGGGCGGGAAGGGTGTAAATACTGAATGCATCGTAGCTCCAAACTCCAGAATAGTCCGGTTGACTGCCCTTCTGCCAATTGGAGAGATCAAAGTTGGGGGGAAGGGGGGGGTTACTGTGCATACTTTCCCCCCCTCGACGGCTTCTGGCACCATTGAATGCAATCGTCTGCTATCGGTACAAACTTTGACCTCGCCTGCTCCAAGACGGATCTGCCGTTGAGGACATGGTTTTTCTATCCCCTTTGAACGGCTATAGAAACTGCGAGAAGGAACCAGAGGAATACCGGTAGCAGAGGACTTTTTTTCCTTTTCTCTCCCCTGAAGAGTCAGCCTTGTTTTGTGTGCGGAGGTGTGGGTGTTGGTGTTGGTAGGTAGCGATAAAAGCTACCTTGGTGACCTACCGTAGGACATTCTACCATTCCTGAGAGCACGGTGCTCGTACGGCACCGTCGTACTTGTACTGTTACTAATGGCAATCAAGCACGTCAGGAATATTTTTACCTCCCCAATAATCGAGTCAGGAACATGGAAGAAAAGAAAAAAGATGCGAAACAAAAGGAAAACGCGAGATTACTCACCATATTTTTAGTGAGCCGTACCATAATCTCTTTGCAGCTTTCCAACAGTACCGTACTATTCACCAGTCCCTGTGCTCTTAGTATGGGGGGAAAGTGCAAGTTTGCATCGATAGCATTTCAATACCGGTAGCCCACCCTACTACACCTGCCACTTCCCTCCCCGGTCGACTACTATAATCGTCGATCGGGTATCAATTTTTCGGGAAAAGGGTTTCATACCTCTGCGAGTTACTGCATCGAGTCACATTCAGGAGGTGGACCGTGTGAGCCCTCAGCGAGACGGCACCCTCAGCGAGGCGCGGCGTTGTCTACCTAAAATATTGCTATTTTCCACAATAAAGCGGCTTTGAACTCTTAGCGTCTCGTTGATCAATAACATAATATTCGTAACCAAAACCACTAGCTGAGGGTGCCACCTCGCTGAGGGCTCACATGGTCTATCGGTAATTGATACTGTACGAGTACAAGTAGTACTAACTGCTGCAGCGCAGGGCCTTGCGGGAGTACCCGAAGTGTGATACCTGATACCGGTGCCATGCCTTGCGGCTGCCTGTATGGGTCGTGAGAGATTGGTTGGTTGGCTGGGAAATTGGGTGGCACCGCCCCCATAGTTGTGCTTCTGGGATTGGCGCTTATCGCGGTTGTGAGCCGCTCCTTTTGTATTGTATTGTGATTGGATCGTGCGGGTAGCGTACGGTACCAGCACTGGTATGCCTTGGGCTGAGCATTACTGGCAATGATGTGATTCCGGCTCTCACGGGTCAAATCCCCGGAGTGTGTGATAGCTAGGCGGAAGGCCATTTTGGCCTTTTCTCTCTTTTTTTCAAAGATATGATTAGAAAGAAGTGAGACGAGATCTCTACCCATATTTGTACTTTACCCGCCACAGCAGCTCCACAGTATGCCCCCTGAGTACAGTAATTGGAGTTCACGCTGCAGCAGGACGTTACTTGTCTCAGATGGGGAGGGGGCGTGTGTTTTTCTCCCCTAATCCAAAGGAGGGAGGGGGTTTTGGTCTTGGTGCGATCCGATTGTTATAGTTTTGACGGTGCCGTATCACCCGGCGTTCCGAGTGGTCGGGGCGGTCTGTTCGGGTACGGTACTGTACCGGTCCAACCACACCTCCCTTCGTCTCACATATCCACGACCCCTGGGACTGTACGGTAGTGTGAAGATTTATGGCTAGTCCGTTCGAGAACTAGATTTACCGTACTCAGTGCAGTAGCAGCAAGGTATTATTATATGACATGTACCGGTAATCCAAGTCTTTTGTAGAGGTTGTGATTGGGTACCGTAGGTGGGAAATTTGAATTTCAATCGCAAGGATACAAGCAAACATACACTTAGGGAGAGAGAGAGATTGGAAAGGTGAAAGGGGTTGAGTTGTGGTGTCGCGCGGATCCAGATTCTAGTAATCCATTCATCCACTCACATATCAGCATCTCAAGCCTGCAGCAACACTTTGATCTCCTTAATCTGCCTAACAACGCACTCCCTGGCGGTACCACCGATGGCGCTCCTCATCTCAACGCTGCGCTCAAAGTCAAAGACCTGCATGACGTCCTCGTCGAATTTGGGACAGAGCGTCCTGAGCCTGTCAAGGCCTAGCTTATCAATTCCGGAGAGGCCTTCCCTCTCTGCAAGACTGACAGCGGCGCCGGAGATGTGATGCGTTTCGCGGAAGGGGACGCCCTTGCGGACGAGATAATCTGCTAGATCCGTTGCCAACATGTCCATTGTTAAGGCGGCCAGCATTTTACCGCGGTCGATGGAGAGGGTCGACAACACGCCTGTGGCGATTCTGGTGGAGTCCAGGAGCGTGCGGGTGGCGTCGAAGAGCGGCTCTTTGTCCTCCTGTAGGTCCTTGTTGTACGTACTCGGCAGCGCTTTGAGCGTGTACATGAAGCCGGCCATCTGGCCAAAGATCCTTCCACTTTTGCCACGCAAGAGTTCCAGTGAGTCCGGGTTCTTCTTCTGGGGCATCAGGCTGCTACCGGTACTGTACGCGTCGGCGAGCCTGACGAAGCCGAATTCCTGGGTGGAGTAGATTATAAGGTCCTCCGCCCAGCGGGACATGTGGCTCATGAAGAGGCTGCCCCACATCATTGTCTCGGCGACGAAATCACGGTCCGCCACGCCGACCAGCGAGTTTCCGATGACGCTATCGAAGCCCAGTTCCGTTGCGAGGCGGGTGAGGTCGTCGGTGAAGTAGTGTGCGTGACTCATGAGCCAGTGGGACCAGCGGATTGGTTGTGCACGCTGGAGGTGAGTGTATCCTGGCATGATTGCGTCCAGGTCTGCCTCCGCACGGCCCAAGTGTGCCCTGAGCAGGTCTACCAGCGCGGATTCGATCTCGTCCAGTGTATCCCGAAGCCAGATCCTTGTGTCCGTTGCTACCTGGTCGTTGCGGCTCCTTCCAGTGTGTAGCTTTCCCGCCAGGTACGTGCCGATTAGTTCGCCGAGGCGTCGCTCGTTGGCCGTGTGGATGTCCTCGTCAACGCCAGGGCTTATGGCGAAAGTGTCGCTGGCCCATTCCGTGTACACAAGGTCCAGGCCTCGGTGGAGCTCGCTGAGCTCGTGCGCGGTGATTATGTTGCGTTGGTGGAGGGAGGTGGCGTACGCTTTTGAGCCCAGGATGTCGGCTGCGTACATGCGTTTGTCGTAGTGGATGGATTCATTGTAGGTTGTCATTAGCGGGTCGGTTTCACCTAGTGGTCAATTCCTAGTTAACGGTTGTTTAATGGGGAAGAGAAGGAGTGTGTGTGAAATGGGTGGAAGGTATACCGGTGAACCGTCCACCCCAGAGTTTGGTCGTAGCCATTGGGAGGAGCCGACGTCTGGCTGTTATGGATTAACTTTTTATTTTTCTTCCTCTTTGACTTCTTTGTCGGGTTTGTTGGTGGGGGTGACGGAGGAAGGATGAGGTTGTATTAATTGGTAAACTTTGGGGTTGGGATGTTGGGGAAACTTTTCTGACCCACCCCGCCGCGGGGCTCCCGCCGATGCCAAGAAAACCCTCCCACGATTAACCCTACTGTAATCTCCATAGAGATTTGTATGGGATCAGCAGAAATAGTTTCCGATTCCTACTGACATCGCAGCAACTTTACCGGCATCAACCCGGAAACACGGAAACCCACCCAGCAGTACCGTACTGTACTGTACGAGTACAGTACGGGATCAAGCGTGAAATCACGGAAGAGCATTCGCGTGCGCAGACCCCCAAACTCC